>JBBPJJ010000007.1:0-115327 GCA_038088635.1 Veloboletus limbatus
TTCCCCTATCCATGTCACCAATCTCAACCAGGAACCAACCTTCAAGGGAGGAGTACGGTTCACCACCACCTTGTTTTCCCACATCAATGGGATCGCACACAAGGTTTTATTCTATGTCATGAACTGCGGCCATCAAAATGTAATCCTCAATCTCCCCTGGCTCAAGGCTGTCAACCCCCAAATCGATTGGGTCAAGCAAACTCTCTCCATCGACGAAAGAACCGATCAATCAAAGGAACTCGTCGCTCTTCACAATGACGACGTTCGCTTAGAATCTGCGAAATACCAGCAATACCAACCACGAGAAGACCCCCCTCCTAACCACATCCATGTTGATTCAGTACACGAAGCACGATTGTACGATTACCTGGATTACAAATCTGAACAACAATACCTCATTCGGGCTAACGACAATCGCATCATTCATCGCATTCTTCGCGTGGGAAGCAAACTCATTCCCAAAGGAGACCCCCGTATTGCCAAACTCACGACCGCTACCGAGCTGGCCATGGCAACTGAGAAACCCAAAGTACAACTACCTTCAGTCTATAAAGACTTCGCTTCAGTCTTCTCAAAAGAAGCTACCGACCACCTTCCCCCATCTCGACCATATGATCACGAGATCAACCTCACTGATTCCTTTGTGCCAAAGATTGGCAAAATCTATCCACTTACTCCCGATGAACAGAAGGCGACAGAGTCCTTCCTTGACGAAAACTTGAAAGCTGGGAAGATCCGACCATCAAACTCCCCCCAAGCATCTCCTTTCTTCTTTGTCAAAAAGAAGGATGGTGGACTCCGCCCCTGCCAAGACTACCGGTATCTCAATGAGCATACCATTCGTGACGCTTACCCCCTCCCTCTTATTTCAGACCTTGTCGACAAACTAAAAGGCGCCAAGGTCTTCACCAAGTTTGACGTCCGATGGGGGTATAACAATGTACGAATCAAGAATGGCCACCAATGGAAAGCCGCCTTCATCACTCACAAGGGGCTTTTCGAGCCGACTGTAATGTTCTTCGGCATGACGAATTCTCCCGCAACCTTCCAGCGGTTCATGACTAACTCCTTCCGCGACATGATAGCCGAAGGATGGTTGGTCATCTACATGGATGACCTTCTCATCTACTCCCCTGATGAGGAAACGGACGAAGAACGTACCTGCCGAGTTCTTCAACGAATAGAGGAGTTGGACCTCCATCTGAAGCTGGAAAAATGCACCTTCGCCACCTCCGAAGTGGAATACCTTGGCATGATTGTTAAACCTGGACAACTTGCCATGGACCCTGTCAAATTGGAAGGAATCGCCTCCTGGCCAATCCCCTCTTCTCTTCGCAATGTCTGCTCTTTTCTCGGCTTCGCGAATTTTTATCGAAAATTCATCCCCGATTATTCCACCGTCGCCCGTCCCCTCATAGACCTCACCAAAAAGGCTACCCCCTGGAACTGGACCCCTGCTTGCCAGCAAACCTTTGAAACACTCAAATCTCTGTTTCTCGCCAAGCCAGTCCTTCACCTCCCTGATTTCTCCTCCCCCTTCGCCATCGCAACCGATGCCTCTCAATATGCATCCGGTGTGGTTCTCCTCCAAACCGATGTCAACGGTGACTGGCACCCCTGTTCCTACTTGTCTCAATCCTTCACACCCGCGGAGCACAACTATGATATCCACGACCGGGAGCTCCTTGCCGTCATCCGTGCCCTTAAGGAGTGGCACCACTACCTCCATGGTTCCCCCCATCCTATTCAAGTCTTCACGGACCATAAGAACCTTACGTATTTCCGACAAGCCCAGAACCTCAACCGTCGTCAAGCCTGTTGGCTTCTCGACCTTGCTGACTTCGATCTCCGTATCATCCATGTCCCCGGAACACGTCTCGCTGCCCCTGACGCTCTTTCCCGTCGCTCCGACCATCTCCCTTCCTCCTCGGACAATGAAGGCGTCATCCTCCTTCCCCCTTCCCTCTTCGTCAACCTTATTGACGCTACCCTCCACCACCATATCGTCTCTCACTCATCCTCCGATCCCTTTGTCCTCCAAGCCTTACAGGCCTTGGACGGAACCATTCCCCCGGCCTTTCGCTCCCGCCTCTCTGACTGGCAGCATGCCGACGGAGTACTCACCTATCAGGGCCATGTCTATGTTCCACCCGACGGGGATCTCCGTCGCTCCATTACCTTAAAACCAGACAACTCGTTTCTGCCGAGTTTTGGTAGCCTGGTCTCGCGCACTTTGTGCGGCAATACGTCGATGGCTGTGCTGTTTGTCAGCAGGCCAAATCCAACCCCCATCCCTCTCTCCCTCCCCTCACTCCTATTCGGTCTTCTTGCACGCGCCCCTTTCAGCAGATTTCCTGTGACCTTATCATGGACCTTCCCCCCTCTGCCGGCTTCGACTCTCTCTTGGTCGTAGTCGACCACGGCCTTACGAAGGGGGTGATTCTCTGTCCCACAGTCAAAATGGTCACCGCTGAAGGAGTGGCACACTTCTTTTTTCTCCACGTTTACACCCGCTTCAGTCTTTATGACAAGATCATCTCTGATTGCAGCCCTCAGTTCGCTTCTGCCTTTGCAAAGGAACTAGGCCGCCTTCTCAACTACTCCCTCGCCTTGTCCACCGCCTATCACCCACAAACCGATGGGGAAACTGAACGTGTCAACCAAGAAATCGAAACTTATCTCCGCATCTTCTGCAGAAATAACCCTACCTCATGGCCCTCGCTAATCCCACACACAGAGTTTGCACATAATCACCGCCCCCATTCTGTCACCAACCAATCGCCATTTTATCTCATGATGGGATATGAACCCCGTGCCCTTCCCTCGGTAATAGCCGACTCTCCTATCCCCACCATCAAAACCCGTTTCAAAAGCCTTATCGCCGCCCGAAACGAAGCCCTCGCAGCGCATGAACTTGCTCGACAAGTCATGGCCTCACGAACCCGACGAACGTTCACACCCTTCGCCAAAGGAGACAAGATCTGGTTAGAGGCGAAGAACCTCAAACGACGCATCACTGATCCCAAATTCTCTCCAAAATGCGAAGGACCGTTTACTATCACCGACGTCCTATCTCCGATCACCTACCGCCTCCGTCTCCCCAAAACATGGAAAATTCACCCAACCTTCCATGCTTCCCTCTTATCGCCCTATCGCGAAAACAGCGTACATGGGCCGAATTTCCCAAAACCTCCACCTGACCTCATCGGCAGAGAAGAAGAATTTGAAATCGAGCGGATATTAAAACATCGCGGCTCTTCTTCTTCCCGATCATTCCTGATCTGATGGAAAGGGTACCCGCCGGAAGACGACTCCTGGATCCCTGAACGGGATTTAAAACATTCAAAAACTGCACTTCTGGAATATAAAAGACGACACCCTTCCGCATTCCCTTCTTCCTCCAATCCCTCATAACGCAAACATGTCAATCGGCCCCACCATCTCCACCTCGACCAGCTCTTCCCCCTCTCTCGATACCGACCAGCGCTCCACTGCTGCTGACGCCGGTTGGGAGGTTGCTGCCAATAACGACGCCCCCTCCCCACTCCGCTCTCTCACCGAACGACTGTTATCTCCACCGTCTTCTCTCCCAATGTTTCCTTTAAACGTACCATCTTCTATTCCCTCCATAGTACTCCCCGCGTTCGCTCACAGACGACGCGATTCTTTCCTTTCTTCCTCCGCTACTGTACACCTCATTTCACAATTACGGGACGTTACCCTAAGCCACACTCTCGACGCCCACCTCGACAATCAAGCACCCTTTCTATACCTTTACCGTCTCTTCCTTACACTTTCACGTCTCCTCTTGACTACGACGAATGTCACACTCTCCTCCCACCAAGAAGTGTCTGCCTTCCTACGCCGCATCATTTCCCTCCGCACCTCCCTGGAAGAAGATCTCCTTCAGCTGATGCATCAAATGGACTTTCCTAATTTCATGGACGATATCGCCTACTATCAATCCTGCCTCGACGACATCCCATACTTGCCAGTTCCCCCTCGTAATCCTCCGCCACAGTCAATGTCGTCCTCCTCGCCAGCTTCCCCTCTTACTCTCGCTGAACTCGAGATGCTGGACCGAGTTGATCTTTGGCTTAGTGGGAACAACGGTGAGCTATCCCTCACATCCGACCACCCTCGCTACAACGAGACGTGCTATTCCTGTCGTCAACTCGGCCATACCCGTCCTGAATGCCCCTATTATCAATGTCCCATTTGTTTGCGCTGGAGTCCCGGTCACCCTCAGATGCGCTGCCCAGACCGCATGACTCGTCGTCGTTCCCCTTCTCCTGCCGTTCCCTCGTCTTCGTCCTCAGGGTCCTCCTCTCGTCGCTCGTATCACTCCTCACCCGCAGTACGATCCCCTCCTCCTCCTTATTGCGGTCGCGGTTTGCGACGTCCTCACCCCCCTCCTTATCGACCCCGTCGCCCCACTCTCTCTCGCTGCTCTCCCTCTCCTGTTCAAGGCGACGACGTTATCCCCGACGAGGGATACTACAACATTGACGGTTCCGGTTATAATTCCCCTGCTTGATCTTCGTCTGGTGACTCATTGGCTAGTGCGGGGGTAATGTTACAATTCCCCCTTTTTCTTTTCTCTTGTCCTTTCTCTCACCGTCCTTGCACCTTTATTTCGTGTCACATGACACAGTTGTATTACCAATCATTCCATGAAATTCCATCAGTTTCTATCGCGCTTACCAAGCGCTCTTCTTTTGCCATTGGCTCTTACTTTCTGCTCTTCTTTCGCCATTGGCTCGTACTTTCTTCCATAACATTCTATGACCTTCTTCGCTTACTCATAGACATTCCAAGGAGTTCCATCATATTCCATGACTTGGGTATATAAACCCTCGTCTCCCATCCATACTCCTTAGCTTAGACCTCCTTGCGATATACCTTGTATCTCCTGCACAATACATCTGCTTCCTAGCAGAACTTGCTTTTCTTGTTGTGCTCCTACCATCCGTGTGGGCACTCCTCGCTAAGCTCCTGCCGATCCTTCAAGGCAGTTCATCGTCAACCTTCGTGCTTGGCACTTAGGTGAGTCCTCGTTTCGAGCTTGTACTTTATCTTTGCAAGGCTACGTTTGCCCCTACCCAGATCAACCGTAACATGGATCTCATGATGGTAATGGTTGTGAACAAAGAAGCGTGTGAACTTATTCAAGCTCAGACATATTGTTTATATGTGTATCTGTGTTTATATGACCAAACAAACACAAACATCATCTCATTTAATAGAGATTTCACTAGCAAGCATAAAAGTGAATAAACCCTTGTAATGACATAGTTATTTTAAAATTAACATATCTTGGCATTGGCTGTGCCAAATCACATGATCCAGGAACCAAATTGTAGCTGAGGGAACCCTCTATCATCCACCTTACCAAGGATAAGCGCCATTCCCACACCTTCATGTGCTACATTGCACCTAGTCCAAAATAGTAAAACATTGCAAGGATTTTTTCACTCACTGTATAACTTATAAACTAGAAAGAATAGCTCCAAAAGCTAAAATGTTTAATAACAAATTTTTCATATATAAATAAAATTATTATGCCTACATTTTACTCTTCAAAAATACTTGAAATACAAAATACTTAAAATATTTCAATTAAAAGCTGAATTTAAAAAATATTAATAAATTGTATTAATACTTAAATATATTGTATCTAGAATTTATATTCTAAATTTATATTAACAATCAAAATAAAAATCAATAAAAACATAAATATATATATATACATACCTATAAATATAATGTTTTATAATTATAAATATTAAATTGATTTTATTAGCAAATATAAAAATAAAATAATAAATAAATAGTTGATTTAATTAATAAAATATTAACTTTTTAGTTAATATATGATATATAAAATATAAGAGTTAAATAAAACTATTTATTTTTTTATTTTAAGAAATTACTTAAAGATAATCCTATAGATATAGATATATTAAATGATCCTCTTCTATTTTTATTTGAAAATCTGATTGTTTCAACCAATATTGTTTTTTTTCTAGCTAAATTTCCTATTTTTTTTTGTTTTTTTTGTTTTGTTTTTCTTGGCACTATTTTTTGTATTGGTAATCTACTTGCAAATTTTATAATTAATCCAGTTAAATAATCAGGGATAACAAAGAATCTTTTTCTTTGAATATTAGTAGTAGGTTTAGAAATTAATGCAGATTTATATATTTTACTTAATAATTTTCTAATTTTCTCATTTTCAGAGAAATAAAATAATAAATTAGCAATAATATTAGGATCATAGAAAAGATAATATAATATAATTGATTCTAATTGAACAGGTTTATTTAAAAATTTACTTAATAATTGAGATGAAAATTTTAATATATGATTATAAATATTTAAGAATATAGAATTATTCTATAATTTATTGATATTAGAATTTATCTTCAGAATAATAAATAGGTTTATTAAAACTAATAAATGTATTATTAAATAATCTTATAATTATTTTTTGAGCTTTAATATTAGACATTTTTAATGATTCATTTCTTTTTATTATTATATTGATTATTTTTTTAATTTGTTTTGATGGCATAGTGAAATTCTTTATTACTTCTTTTTGATCATTAAAATTTAATTTATTAAATATCTTTTTTTTAGTATTAAAATATGTTGATTTAAATAATTTTGTAATTTCTTTTTTTGTTGTATAATCCCAGTCACGGTGGAAAAAGTCACAGCGAGGAGTCGAGTCGGTGCACGATGTGGCCCACAAGCACGAAGAAGAGGGCGTCACCAGACACAGACGCAATGCGTGCCCTTCCAAGTCCCAGTAGCGAGCATCAGCCAAAACGCGCCAAAGTAGAAGCGTTTCGCATTCTGGGCCGCAGGCAAGAACACTCCGAGTCGGAGCATCATACAGTCAATTTTGCCACACCCCGTGGACCTGCTACACCTCGCTCTGGTTCTCCTTTTGCATCACCTCTCTCGCCTCTTACACCACCTCTCTCGCCTCTTACACCACCTCCACCTTCACCCAACTGTGGTTTCTTGATTCCCATAACCAGTACTAAGGATTGTATCACGGCCCCTGCTACAGGAGAGTCTTCAAAACTAGGAGTTTTGCGCCCGCCGTCAGCTACGGTCGCTTCTAAACCTCGCCCTCCCAAATCGACTAGTGCCACGACCTCGAGGTCGAAACCGCCACCGACCGCTCATAAGTTTACTTCCGTGTCAAAACCCCCTCCCGACCCCAGCAAGTTGAAACAAACGTCGCTGAATATATTTGTCAAAGCGAAACCGTCAACAGTAGGAGGGGTCGACTCTACAGCACGCACTTCGACGGATTCATCGAGAGTCGCCCCTCCTTTATCCCCATCCAAGATTCCTCTTCCCGCATCGCCATTGAAGCGTGCCCAAACAACACTACCTGGAAATACTAAGCTATTCCCTTTGTCGCTTGGGTCCACCAGCACTGGCGTTTGGACGGGGGCACCTCGCGGAACCTCGGGACGCTCGCTCACAACACTTTCTCATGCGCTGGACAAACTAGTCGTGCCCCCGCCTAACCGGCCAAATACAAGTATGGGATTCGTCAGAGCGGGTCAATCAAGCGAGGAGGAAAGCACTCGGGATGGGAAAGGGAAGGGGAAAGCCAAAGATGACGCATCGTTGCCTGTTAAGTCTACCGCACAAGGATTTGAAACGACGTTTGCGCGACCCACTGCTTCGTCGCTCAACCGTGCGGCGACTGTGACAGGACTTGGATCGACAACGACGACGAAGATACGAGGTCAAGGTGGTGCTGCGTTTGGAGGAATGGGTAAAGAGAGGAGGGCGATAGGGATTTTTGGCAAGGTGGGAGATCGAGCAAGTAAGAAGACGAGTTTACCGGTTGTGGCAGGGAGTCCCATCAAAGGATTGGGAGGCACGGGTGATCCGGACAGGGATGATTGGGGAGCTGGCGAAGACAAGTCGAGGCTGAGCTTGGGCGGTGCAAAGGATGCTGTAGGTGTTGCAGGCGGAGACGACGTATTCGTGTCGCAAAACACGGCCGCGGCGGGTGACCTTCCCAAGCAAGATATGACTATGGAGGATATCTCAGCTGAAGCATCGATGAGTGGAAGAAGCACTACCTCTCAAAAACCGTCTCCACCGGCAGCTACCAGCACGAGTAACGATGTTGACACGACACTCATCTCGACTGACAAGGGGAAACAGCGAGCCCTGCTCTCCTCGACGCTCAACCCGGCTTCGTCGGCACTCCATGCCCTTTCGGAGAGCTTGTCGACTCTGCCACAGACCCCTACCATTCTGAAACCGAGGGCGGCTGGGACGCGGGCCGGTTTGCGAAGTTCGAGCGCAGCGGCAGGTAAGGAGGGTCCTGCGCTTGATGGTTTTGGTAGTGTGGGTCCCGGCGGGAATAGTGGGGTTCATGGTAGTGATGGCGCTGAACCAAGTAGTGGGACGGCGGATGGTTCAAGCGGCGTCAAGAAATCCTCGCTCAAAATTTTGAAGCGGTGCACTATCTTTGTGGATGTGCGGACGGAGCAGGGGGACGATGCGGGGAGTTTGTTTGTCGATATGTTGAAGGAACTCGGTGCAAAGGTAAAGGTCATTTTCTTTATTGCACGACGAAAGCAAAGAGCTGAATTGGATCCGGATATCCAGATCATGGGTCGTCTTGGTCAGAAGTGTACACATATCATATACAAGAATGGGCGTCCGAATACATTGACCCGATATCGGTGAGTGCATCGCCCATTTTGTTCCTCTTATCACTTAAACGTCTGGCGGTGGTGTAGTATGCTCAATGACCCCAAACCTGTCGTGGTTGGTATTGCATGGGTGGTCGAGTGTGTCGAAAAACGTGCCAAGGTAGACGAGGAGAAGTTCAAGATCGATCTGGACGTGATCAATGTGGCAGGTGGTAACAACAAGGTGCCCCCTTCGCAAATGCATTCCCGTTTCCTACACTAATTATGCATGTTTATAGCGCCGCCGGTCTATGCTTCCGAAACACTTGATTCCCACCTCTCCCGGTCTCGAGTGTGAGATGTCTATGCACATGTCCTCAGAGGCCGACGACGACGAGGAAGGTGGTGGCGCCATCGATGTGTCGCCCTGTGCGTGGATGTCTTTCTCTGCCTTCAGAGTGTAGTTTTGGTCTCACCACTCAATGTTGTAGCTCAAGATCCAGATCTCAGTATCCGATCGAGGGAGGAGGATGATCTGCCACCGCTCGAGCGTGCGCGTAGACGAAGGAGTATTTTGTTCGGTGGACAGATGCGACTTGTCCCATAACAGCAATTTATTTACCATCCTTTCTGGTACGAGACCCCCTGAGCGCCTCTCCCTTTCCCCGACGGTGAACATTGGACTGAGACGAGTGACAGTTGGCCAGGTGCAGTTTAGTATCATATCTACGTCGATATTCAACGTTCTTTCTTTCTGGCTCTTTGAGCTGATGGGTTGGCGGGAGGAATCTCCTGGTGGGCGAATTTCGCTCTCAGTAAACTTCACGATTTGTTCAATGCCGTGTATATTACATGGAACTACCAATGACGAGGCGATCAGGGACGACGCCCTCTACATATGGCCGGGTGTACTACGAAGTCGAACGACCTCTGTGTCGTACAGAGAGAAACCTGCATCAGCTCGAATTCCGATATATGTACACTACGATCCGTCAAGATCATCATGACACCAAATCGAACTGTGTGTCAAGATCACTATCCACGAACCTTTCCGTGTAAGAAGAAAGAAAGCTACGCCAATTCCGATGTCCACAAATACGAACCGCATTTCCAACGACACTCCCTTCACTGACTCCACCACTGCAGTGTTCAGCGCTACAGCCGAGTGCTTGAAGTCAAAGACTCGTTGTGGACATCCTGTAAAACCGAGTCGACCACCACCTGGTGCGCGACAGCATCATGTACCCTCCAAAGCGTCCTAATCACCCCCGTTGAATCCCGTGAACTACATCCCGGAAGCAAGGTGGAACACCTCAGTGCTGTGTGGCAAGTAGACATGGACGCTGTAACGTTTCTGGATGATACGCATGAGAGCGAGTTTTCCGCCTCCCATGATTGGAGCGGATTTTTCGCGTGCTGCGTAAATTTGAACGTAACAGGCAAGGTGGACCCAGCCTTGATGGTCACGGAATGCCCGTACAGTGCCTTCAATGTTGGCCGTATCGCCGGTGACGGCCTGGAATGTCACGTCTGGAGGTATGTTCGTCTCGTTGCGGATCCTCTGGATTCCATGTTCCGCGTCTGGTAGCTCACTTAAGTTGGTGCTTGCACTCGGCTGCACCTGAGGCCTGATCGATGGCTGCAACGAAATCACATTCAGTAATCATATATAGGGTTTCTTCGCGACGTTTTGATGCGGACCTGCAGCACGGTATGGGATGGATCGTGAACTTCGAGGTCCTGCACCACCAGATGCACGGCCCCATGGTACAGAACATCATTCTGGAGCACGGTGACAATTGGTTCGACCACGAATGACCACAAGTTCCACTTCGCCCAAGATTCATGTCTTCAAACGCATATGGATCCTGGGTAATTGTGGATGATATCGCCGAGTGAACAGGTGAATGACTGTGGAAAACAATGAGTGCATTTGGCACGACGATGACACGGTTTGTTGGAGATCGTCGAAACGGCGAGGTAATTCGTCACTGACTCGAACGCATCCAGATAGCAAATCTTCACATGGTGGAACCATGTAAACAACTCGGCTTAACATATGTAATGATGCCGGCAGACGTTTGTATTAGAGACAGATACAGCGATGATTGATGCGGCCCTCTCTAGCGTAGTAGAGTACAACACAATCGAGAAGGATCAATGATGGAAACAAATGAAGACAAAAGACGCACAGGTACGTACTGGCTGATGGCTTTTCGTTGTTTATGACCACCTGAAGTAAGACGATCACTGGGATCATCCGGGTATCAATCCTCACACTCTTCGCCATCTTCATCTAGCGGTTTCCAGCTTGGATAGACATCCTGCCATCTAGAAAGCGGGTAACGTCCATGAATACCAATACAATACTGCGAGTAAGGTCTAGCACCCACACGTATTGTTCAGAACAGTCCGCCCCATCTTCACCTCTCCATCGCAGCCACAATGGTTTATCCTTTTTCTTGAGTGAAAAGAGGGGTGTAAAACGGTGTTCACCTCCAGGATGAAAGGCCCTGCGTAGCAGCGCACTCTCATTGTTCGTCCACCATCCGGCGCCAAGTTCGCTGGCCGCCACATCAGGGCCTGCAGTCCTAGCGCTAAATGCTACAGAGAAGGTTTCTCCAGCTAGACAGGGGCCAGGTGAATGATGACATGTTGGAGAAAAAAACCAGACACTTACCTTTATCGGATAGATACATGAGGTATGCAGGACATGCGAGGGCGCTTGTGACAATTTGCTTGCCTTCCAAGCGCTTTACGTCGAGGATCTTCGTCAGGAGAGGTTGGGGAATATAATTTTGGCGAGGCGCGTGGAGAATGATAAGTGCTCCACGTTTACCGTCCTGGAACCTCCAAGTCCCTCTGATTGAGGCTGACGCAACCGTAGGAATATTTCTGAGGGAAAGTATGCGTATGAACTTGAGTGGGATCTTATCGATGATAAGCTCACATGTACTGATGAGCATCGAACTGTCCTTTTCTGACGCCGGTGGACGCTACGATATAGTCCTGTTCGGGCTCACAGACCTCTGGTTGGTGGGCCTTGAGGTTGAGCTCGATCCCGATGTCGTCAAGATATTTCTGAAACTCATCATCATAGATATTGCCTTCCTGGACGAGCTCGCCGTTGATGTCGAGTGTCCCATAATCCCCGACCTGAGGATAAGGGTAGAGGTCAACACTGATGGCCATCGTGTGACAGATGGGATAATTACCCTGATGGGGATTGGAGGGTCCCAATTGGTCCACTTTCCAGAGACTCGACGAACGAGATCGATGAACTTTCTGACGTTGGGGTTCGCCCTCATAGAATACTAGGTAGCGGTGTGAGAGAAAGAGGGAGAAAGCGCGGCATGAGGCTCCCTTATGGATTGGGAGAGCGCCCAAAGAACAAGGTTGGACAAGGCTGTGATAGGATAGTCCGGCATGCGTTACGAACAGAACAACTGCCGAGTCTGAGCGTCAGTAACGCCGTGTATAATATCCTTCAACCTGCCATGGACGATCAGCAATAAAATTGACATACATATCCCTGAGACCTGCCAGAAGACTGGCATCAAGTGCACGGTATAAGCCTGCAGGTGTTCAAGTGACAGCTATAACCTAGGGAACTCTCAGATCTTTGAACTCACCCCTCAATGGCTTGATGGTTTAATTTCCGCCCGCTAACCGCCCTTGCACACCGTGTCACCACCTTGAATTCGTAAGTGACTCTAGATACATATCTTCGAGAAAAGCTAGCCCCGAGCATTGACCTTTTGAGGTCTAATTATAAGGAGGATTCTCGGGCCTAACACTATGCAGTCGGTCCTGCTGTCCATTGTGATGCTTAATTCAGACTCGTTTTGAATGGGACCTTGCAATAAGTTCAAATGCAATACCGTGACAACGACTTCCTTCAGCATTACATGGCTTCGGGACAGTCATGCGTCAAGCTGAACGACCCGGATAAATTGTGAGTCGCTTAAAGTGGTATTGAACTTGGCAAATCACCACTTATACACTAATACGAACATACTCAGCACGGAAGCAGGGAACGATTTCCGGAAAACTATGACTAGGGCATTGCCCGGATGGCAGGGACAGGGCAGGGACCCAGTCGACGCCGCGGTATCTGTCCACCCTTGGGGCGCCAATCTTCACATTGAGAATGCTCCCTGTCACGCATACGTCCATCGCTGGGCCTTGCGGCCCCTCCCGCATGCTTGCAAGACCCGCTGAGTGGATAAAACTGTCATCTCATTTACACCATAATTTGGGGTCTGTCCCTTATACGAGGATGGTGCCCTAACTGTTCGAACCACAGTTTCCCTGGTTTATTACCACCGGTCAGAGGCATGGGGAACATGTGTATCTGTGACAGAATCTGCCGAGCTCCCAAATCCTGTAGGGACGTGCAGTGGTGGCGTTCCGGATCTTTGCGGACCTTGTGTCGCTTTACTGCCATGCAGAAGGTGCGGATTACAAATTTGTCAAAAGTACCTCATGATCATGGACTACATTTCCACCTGTGCTTCACCTCTCATATGACTGCTCGACTGTAGGCCCGGGCGTTTCTGGAACATTGAACTTTATTTCAGTTTCGGCCACGAGTCAAGCCTGGCCGAGTGCAGACGTAAATCTACGCGAACCACCCAAGCCAAGACAATCTCTATCCCAGACTGCGAGTATTGGCGATCATGAAATGTCTGCTATGGCCGAGCAGGTACCGGCGCATTTCGGTGCAGGATTTACAGGGGTTGCATGGAGCTCAAATCACCACTTAATGTGCCACGCATTCCGATATGGCACAAGTATCTTGATTCGCTTCAAATCGTGCTGGCAATCTTGTTCACATTCATACAGCTCAAACGTCCCCAATCTTCTTCGTACACTTGTTAACTGCTCTTCACAAGTACCCTGTACCCAAATGGTGGTAATCTCCGACAAGGGGTCTCGAATGTCACTCCCATGAGTTGTGACTGCCCGCTATCGCTCAGACAGCGGAGAATTCGAGGACACATGCTACTGCAAGGTTCCAGGCCCCTTCAAGCTCCAGGCCAGCGGTGGCGTCAAATATTTTGATGCTAGTGCGGGGTTACCCAAGTTCCACTCCCGTCAGTCATCGCAAGTGGCCCTCGTCAGTAGTCTGCGTAAATTCGCACACTCAATGTCTCTGCGCATGACGGGAACCTGGACAATGAAGTTCAGCGAACTTAACTTGATTCTCCTGCATTGCTTGGAGATGATTAGTTGCCTAGACCTGGGTGGGTTAGAATATGACGCAGGGTGACTTGATGAGCGTTCCGGGCCTGGACGAGTTCTTCTCGCAGATGGTGGACGGTGATCCAAAGTTTCTGTGTGTTTTCGCGAAAGGAAGTGCGAAAGCACCAGTACCTTTACTACAGTGAAGTATCTCTCGATAGAAAAGGCTGGGTGAGCACTTTCTCGCAGCCCCGACTCGTGTGTCATCGATGCGATTGAGAGTCCATGATACTGTTGTTACCTTTCATATCGCTCTGATAATGCTATGTAAACTGTTGAGTTCTGTAGGTTTGAAATCCACTTACCGTACCCTTCTTCATGCGTCGGCCTTTCTAAGCATTCGGCCAAACACAGAGCGACGAATATTGAGTATATAAGGATGGGTACAACCGAGTCTCCGTGGCGGACGAATATTGGACAAACGGCAGAAGACTGGTGCGAAAAGCCTTACGATTGAAGGACACATGTTTGCCGGAGTCCATTGAAACGGGTAACAGAAAAGCGTCGCAGAGACTGTCGGGCGAGGTCAAGTTTTGACATGCGTCGCAAGTGATTATAGCCGTACCAATTGTTCACTGTCGACATGATTGCTACTCCGAGCGCGTGATTCGGAATAGCACCCTGTTCGCGAGCATCGCCATAGGAAGGGTGTGGGTAATGTCCGATGAATATGCTGACCAGGTCCTCTTAAAACCGGTCGTCATGATAGTCGATTTCGCTTGCGCTGTCGACTCGGAGAGTTTGAAAGTGCTTGGCAATCTCAAAACGGGTCGTGCCAGTTCCGAGTCATCGACCACCTGTTCATGTGCTATGTAGCGTTTTGTTGAAGCGGGGATCCAAGAAGCTGTACTGGCTATAGTTCTGATTTTTGCAAGACTTTCAAATAAAAAGTTCAGATTGAACTCCCAATAACTTTGCAACATGTCCAAACGTACCCGTGGCACCGACACCGACACCACCGAGTTCCTAGAAGCATCCGATGGATCGTATTGCGAGGCACCCAAACCCAAGAGCAAAAAAACGCGTCAGAGACGTACTAATGTCGCGTCAAAAGCCAGGACGACCCCCGTCGTTGTCGCGCAACTCGGGGGCAGTGTGGCACCAAGCACTCGGACCAGTCATGCTGCGCATCCAACGTCCTGGCACGTTGTCGTGCGCGTCGACCCTATCCGGGAGTCGTTGTTGCACTGGTATAAACAGATACATCAGGTCCGGGGGATGCCCTGGCGAAAGACGTTCGATGAAACACTGGACAATTGCGGTAGAGCCCAGCGTGCATATGAGGTTCGAATTCTCTCAAACAACCTGTCATCTCATGACCCCGATTGATATGTCCGTAGGTTTGGGTGTCAGAGATCATGCTTCAGCAGACACAGGTTGCCACTGTGATACCCTATTACAACAAATGGATGACCAAGTACGTGCATGCACCTCTCTCAGTGTGCTCGCTGTCGAGTCTTGCTCTGATGTTGCTCAGATTCCCGACCATCAGAGATCTCGCCGCATCGGATATCGATACCGTCAATAGTCTATGGAAAGGCCTTGGTTATTACTCACGTGCTGCCCGTTTACTGAGTGGTGCGCAGAAAGTGGTCGACGAACTCGATGGTCGACTTCCTGACAATGCCAAGGCTATGCAAGAGGAGATACCTGGTATCGGTCGTTACAGCGCCGGTGCAATCTGTTCTATCGCTTACAACCAATGTGTTCCTGTCGTAAGATTTTTGACTAATTGGGTGTTTCGACGATAGTAATCTGACTTGCTAGCTGGATGGGAACGTCCTCCGACTACTTACGCGCCTTTTGGCACTGTACGCGCCGCCAAAGGTGAAGAAAGCCCAGGACATATTGTGGGCAGGTGCAGAAACCTTTGTGAAGGGTTCATCGCATCCGGGTGATATTAATCAGGCGCTCATCGAACTCGGGAGTACGGTATGCAAGGTCAGAGATCCTGCATGTGAGGATTGCCCCCTACGACCTTGGTGTCGTGCATACCAACGAGCACAGGGTGATTTTGTAAGAGAATCTTTTCCATTCATATCCTCCCCACACCTTAATCATATCCTGAATAGAGCACAGCCAAGGAAGAAGCAGACATTGAGGAATTGTGCACCTTCTGTGAACCACTCCCAGCAGACGACCCAGACACAGGTCTCGTCACCATTTATCCCATGAAAGTCAAGCGAAAGAAAGCACGCGAAGAACTAGACTGTGTTAACGCGATTGAATGGCGCACGGTCGATAACCGCAAGCGGTTCCTCTTACTCGTCCGTCGTCCAGAAGGAGGTCAGTTATTCCACCATGCACGTGCGCTTTTTCACATACAAGTTGTGAAAGCTGACCGATATCGTTCGTTCGTCTTTCGTCGTCTTTCAAACTCCTAGGACTGCTCGCAGGACTACACGATTTCCCAACGGTGCCCAATATCTCGGGTGCATCTGCAGCCGCAGCCAAAGTGGCCGAGATTCCGAACGACCTTCTCAGGGACCTGCTCGTTGACCCACCTTTGTGTACGTATTCAAACTCGAACCCGCAGGGTCTCTCCAAGCTGGGGAGAGGCGACGATGAGGATACTGATATTGGGAAAGGAGCAATGCGGATCGTAAACGTGAAACCTGCGGGAGATGTCGTCCATGTTTTTTCACACATCCGAAAAACGTATCGTGTCCAATGGGTGCTCTTGAAAGGTGGAGATGAGCCCCCCAAGTTACGACAGAGGTCTGATTCGTTGACGGACGGAAAGGCCAGAGCAGCGCGAAAAGGCAAGCACCGAAAGCGTTCAGAGACATCTGAGCATTCTGAGGCTAGGAAGCCTACTACTGCCGACGTTGCACACTGGGTTCCGCTGGACCAGGTGGAACATGCAAAGTAGGTGAAATCAGTCCAACCTACCAACAAAGTTAACTCCTACCACAGTATTGGAACTGGCATGATGAAAGTATGGAAACTGGTTCAAACGCTGTGGTAAATCCATGCAAGGGGCCTTTTAATGTTCACAAAGCCGCGTTATTCGTTATCACGACGTTCTAAGTTTGACTTGAATAGAGTACATGATATAGCTGCTTGGACGGTGGAATTGCGTCAAAATCGTGTAAGGTGCAGTCGATCGAAGAAAAACCGTCGAAGAAGAGCAGTGGGGAAAGGGATCATAATCTTGCATGTTTTTGTATCAAACGGCATCAGTTGGATGGTTTAGCACATATTGAGATGCAACCCCACTGCGGGGTGTCCATGCAAGCTTCACCGGTCTGTCAGCTGCTGTTGATCAGACACGGCACTTGAAAGCAGGTTGACCTCTTCCGTGCCCATTGTACTAAGACGAGTCAGGGTCAAATCTCAGCGTGCACGTGTCACCATTATTGCCGGATGTGAGTCTTCTCACATTGCAAAGATGTTACTACTCACCGAGTCCACATTGTTTTTTGTTGATTTGCTGCTTACCGACAGTGAAGTTACCAGAAAACTATCGCTTTCTGATACAGTGGAGGGCTGGGCTGCGGTTGTTCATGAAGAGACTCGACCCACCTCAAGGGTGTCAGGACTATTAACTCAGCAATCCCGCATCCTTTCAACTGCAGTCAAGAGGAAAGCTCTTGATAGTCCCGATGTTGTACCCAACTGTGAGCCTGATGAAGACACATTAGACATGGTGCCGGAAGAGATGGATGGGATGGAAATCGACGCTGAGAGTAACTTGACATCCTTGCTATCCCGCTCGTTCGGTAGGAAGGTGCATGGAGTTCGCTCCTTTGCCTCCGTAAGTTCAGTTATGTATTTTAATCAAATTTTTCTGTACTGATGTCAGTCTATTTCTCTAATCAGACAGCTCTCAGCGTTGCTAAAGTGGAACTCCCACAGCCACCATTCAAGAAACTCAAGATGGACGAAGCAGTGCCTGACCGTGGTCCCACGTCAGTGAATTCCCGGCCATCTTCCACCGGGACAACTGCAGAGAACATAAAATCTCGTAATGACTACAAGAATGCAGATCTCCCTGTGCCTGTTGATCAGAGATGGACCACCGTTTTCGTGGATACTGCAATACTCTGGGCAGGGAGCCAGCCAAACATCTGGGCAATTCCCGATGAAGACATGGTGACTGCTTTCCAAGAAATCTTCGCGGTTGTTTATCCCGACATGTCGTACGAGGTGACAATCCAGGGCCCAGTATTTGGTGTGGTACGTCGGCAATACTTATTTTTACATCTTTTCTCATGCCTTCATTTTCCCTGACTCAAATCTCGCAGGCGTGGCAGCGTCTCTCAGATTGGCGAAGCGGTTTTGGTTCAACTGCTCTTGTCATGGTCATTCACTTTTTATGGGAGATCCTCAAGGATATGGAACCCACCGAAGCGTCGAACACGATGATACGAGAAGTTGCTGCTCAGCTTGTCTCTCCACCCACCTATCCATTCACACATGAGGACTGTGACAACCCCAACTCCGAACGGAATTTCCGCTCTGATTTAATCCTGAAACTCGTCGCTACCGCCCACCTAAGCAAAATTGGCGGTGCAGTTGATGTTCTATCTCTGGAAACTGAGAAGTTGAAAAAGGGCTATGGTATGGAAGGCGTCATTGGGTTTTCCACTGCTGCAGTAAGCTTCCCCGTCATTCAATTCACGTGATAATAACCAACTGTTTACGAGCTCGAGCGCGCATTTTCTCTTGTTCGCGATGGCTTGGTCGATATCCGGAAAGCCGTTCAGGAAATTGCTGAAAAGGGAGGTAAGATCACATTACCGAAAACATTGGATAAAGTGGCTGGCGCATCCAGCGAAAAGACTGCTATGTTCTCATTCACACATTGGGGCCCCAAAACGAAGTCGTACACTTCCGCTATCAGGAACAAGAGCTCCGCAAACACTGTCGACCTCATCGCATCCGCGTTCGTAATGGTCATCCGAAAGCCTGCCACAATGACGGCTGATCAGTCTAGTGTCTGTGATTCTGCACCGATTGATCCCCGTGGCCTGCTGTGGTATTTATTTCTCCCATTCTCTTTGCGCAAGAGTACTCAAAAAGTATACTTCTTCAGACACGTGTACTCGCCCATTGGATTGCCTACGACAATATTCGAGGCATTCATCCCCTTTTCAACCGTACATACGCTAATCCGATTTTCCCTTCCTTTACTCCCCCAGTCCTGCCTTCGGGCGTTTGATCTGATTTAATGATTTATTTTTCTGCTGTATCCCTTTTTCCATGGACAACATGGTGCATCAGTGTTCAACCATATAAAATGCTGCACAGGTGCGAAGAGCAAGTTTCGATAGATCGTGTCTGCGCACTTCCGTTACTAATATACCAGACTTCCTCAGTGAATTGGGTTGTGGTCCTGACTGTTGCCTACCGTCTGCTACCAGCTGACGGCTGCTAACCGTATCCCTGACGTTGTTCATCATGATTGAGCTTTCAAGTGTGCATGTTCGCGCCCCAGCTGCAATATGCTTCTGCTGCCGGCATACTAAATATAGTAAGCGGCGTGGCAGGCCACCGAACATCGCTCGCCTATGCTGCAGTGTTTCGCCTACGTGCAAGGGGTCGCCGGTGAGTCGCAGCCGGGAGTACATATGTACTGGATTGCACTTTCGTACGCCCTCCTTCTGCTGTGCTGCCAAAAGAGTGACAGGAGTTGTATCATAACTAGAAGTACGCATAAAAAGTGGGGTTAAAGAGTTTGCGTAACTTGAAGAGGGCCGCGGTATCTTCGTGTCACCCAGTCACGTTCGGAACTCCTACACAAGTATATATACTAGAAGCATCCGATGGAAACTGGTGTCCACGGGATTATACTGTAGTACATACTACTTACGGCCCTTGGCTCTGAATCGGACGTCACACGGGCTGTTGTGGAGGCAGCCAAGCACTGCGGCGCACAGACGCGCTTTACAGACGATCCCGTTGTACACGTCGACCCCGTCTTGGGAATGCTGTCAGCATGCGCAGATACACGACTCGGAGGTCCGAGGGGATGCTCTGATGGATAGCTAGACGTTGGATGGATCACTGGACACACGCAGAGCACACTCGAGGGGGAAGTGCATACGAGGTTCATACTGAACGAACACCAACTGACATTGTGTGCTCGTCGACTCACCTTCATATTTGCATTCAAACCCAAGCCCGCGTAATCCGAGCTGGAATGTGAAGTGGCGAGGTCAGAGGAAGGCTCTCATCAGACGGTTAGCAGCCATCACCACTCGACTACCATCGGAAACCAACAGCTGTTGTACTGGTGCTGATGTTATAATCTCCCGAGATACAGGGAGCCCCCTATGCTTACAACGCTATTTTGCCATCATTGGCACGCGGGATATATTTTTGAAGTTCAAGTAGATGGTATGTGAGATCTGGACTCAGCTAGGCCCATCAGTGTCGTACTGATAGACTGTCATTACCCCTGCCCCTCATGCAGCGGAGAATTCGAGAACGCATGTTTCTGCGAGGTCCCAGATCTTCTCGAGCTTCAGGCCTGCGGCAGTCCTGTCGAAAGCCCTACTGTCAGAACATTGCATGGTGTACATTGAGCCTTCGACTTACGAAAGTCGCAAGGAATTCTGCAGCGTACGCTCCTTGGAGTTCAGCAGGATCCACATCACCATGTCCTTTTCGTACATGCGAATGTTGCCGACACCAAAGTTGGGAAGCATGGGTTCAGGGGCCTATGAATACGAAGCGGGAAGGTTCAAAACGCGGATTAAGTCTGACTGCGTTCAGGAAACACCTACCACAACGGTACCGAGGGTTACAGCCTCGGCCTGTGCCTGTTTACGACTAAGCTCGCGAAGAACATAATCGTCTATGGTGACACATGAGCTCGATGTTGTGCTGTCGAATGGTTCCAACTCACGTATGAGGAGTCGACTGTGAGGCCCCAATGCTTGACGGACATTGCGAAGGATGACCGCTGCCTCGTGGTCGGGCCAATCGTGAATGACGTTGCGGAGCTACCCCAAATGTGATTCCCGTTAGTCATCACGGGATGTCCGTCGTTGGTACGATGAATGTAAGCTCACGTAGTAAATGTCTTTGTCCTTTGTAGGAACCTGGATAAAGAAGTCAAGGTCTTCGAACTCGACTCGGTTCTCCTGGATTGCCTCGGGGTACTCTCTAGACCAGAACTAGGAGAAAGTCAGATTGTGGCGCTGGGAAAATGGAGCAGAGTGTTCACGCTTCGCGCCTGGACCAGTGTATCTGGTAAATCTTGGATAGTAATCTTGATGTGTTTGTGTGTTTTCGCGAGGGGAAGTGCGAAACCACCGACGCCTCCACCAACGTCGACGACAGAGGAATATTTCTCGAAAGGGAACTCTGGGTTGGGGTCAGATATACACTACAAGTTGCACCGATAGTACGTACGAGTTAGGACCGCGAGAGAGCCGGTGATACCGCTCATTGCTCGCATAGCGTGGTGGAAATTCTATGCGCGTTGTCAAGGTGTGAAGGTATCAAAGTTCTCAACGCACCTCTCTTCGAGCGTCCTGAACAACCGTATCAGATGATTGGTTTGCATATGAATGGAACAATCCTTCACCTCTTGTCTTATCCAGTCGAAGAATGTGCCGGTGATCCCCTCCTTGTTGTTGGCAAACATGAGAGGGGAATGATCAGGATCCTCAGAGTATGCTGTTTTCGGGTCTTTCAATGATTCATACAGCACAGCGGCGCCTTTTTCAGCCCCCTGGAAGTGAAGACTGATCATGTGATGGATGGGACTCTCGCTGTGGAGAGTCAGAGAGAGGCGGTTGTTTGCAAACGTATCGGTATCCACTGAAATGGTGGCTAAGTATGACACCCTCTGACCGACGATTGATATGGCCAACCTTCGTTGTAGAAACCTCTGGTGGCCAGAAGGCGCAATAAACGTGCGAGTTTCTTTGGCTCAACTTTGACGATCTTCGAGAGTTCGTCGACATGGATACCGTTGGGATGATCCACGAGGACGTCAGTGATTTTCTCTCTGAGAGAAACTCGAACGCAAGCGTGTTCAAACGCTTGCACGAGCTGGAGGTGATAGTTATTAGATTTGGTATGGTGGGGGGTTTCGGGGCTTACATTGATGGCGGTGTGGAAGGGAGGTGCAAGGGTAGCGCACAGTTGAGCACATGCACCTTCGAGGGTCCGAACGGCACTCTTGAGCGCGACTTGGTCGGTAGCGTTATCCAAGGGGTGAGGCCCAGTGGAATCGATGAAGGGGACATCGTCCCCGGCTTTCTCATACGCTGTGATAGCCTCCTGAGCTGCCGAGTTGATCAACTTAACGAGGGCTTCCAGTTTAGCTCTGTTGGTCGACATCGTGATAGAGTGGGAATTTGGGTGAAAGTCTTCATTTTGAAGCTCACGACTGGGTTTATAAGGACCCTTGACCAGATTGCGGCAATCTATAACCACACCGATGGAACCTGATGCTATAAAGATACGTTGGTGGATAAGCACAATTTGGAACACAGCCTGCCGTCGTGTCAACGTACGTACCTGAGTGTTATAGTCCAATAAGTAACGTCACCAGCCAGCGAGTGTGCTTTGTAACGCGTAGATATGAAAGGAAAATACACATCCTTGCCTTGGTCCATGAGGGCATTTGCGATACACAGCAGTGCCGCTTGTACACAATCGGCAAAAGGTGGCTGGGCGAGCCAACGATATCGATCTCGTCGGAGAGTCAGTGAACGAGTTGAACTTGACCATCATGACAAGTAAACCCGACAGCCTGAGTCCAGCTGCCAGATTTGTCATCGTAATTTCTAAGATCAGGAAACGACCTCGAAACTTTGAGACATTGGTCGCTCATGCAGTGTTATCGGTTCGAGGCCACCGATGGCGTCGCGCGAAAACTTGATCAAGAGTACGGTAACTTCATCGTCCGCTGATGAACCCGTGGCATTGTAAGCTGTTTCGGTGTTATCTTGCTGATGGGCCGGAAAGAAGCGCGCTAAGAGCATAAAGGATCTCCTCGGTCCTCCTCGAACGATATCATAACGCATCGTGATGGTGGCAGCCAGTGATCATCCGTGACGAGAATGCGATATGCCTTGTTAGCTCAACAGAAGAATGTTTCACTTGATCCATTCACTTCCATGCAATTGCAACGATGGAGGTATACTCCGGATGTTGAGGGCTCATCTGTGTGCGAGAAGCGAGCTCACCCGTTTCGCCCGTTCATTACTTGGTTCATATCATATCAATACGATCGTCATCACCAGTCGTTGAACTTGATCGGCTCGAACCTCCTCCTTACCTTCCTTGCACCCAGACCCAGCATTGTTCGAACCGGTGGGGCACATGATTTACACTCCACCAGCGTGCTCACAGAATGCGTCCAACAGTGCCTCTCTCGTTACTACGCCGTTCACTTCCGATGACGCTACATGCCTACATGGTTGACATCGACTCTCTGGTCGCTCGCTAGCCCTCGGAAGCCCGTCAAATGCCTCCCATGCTCTACTGAGAGTGTTCCCATATTGAGATGTCAGCGCGCCGGCGTGTGATGATCAGCACCCGAATAATCGGACAGGCCACGAAAGGGTCTCATCAGAGGGCTTAACGCCGCCCCCGTTTGGATTCCCAACACAACGCTGGTCTAATCTGGATAGTCATGTGACCCACTCTGTTAGCACCGGGGGGCCTCCGACGGGATCGATAAGTATGGACCGCCTTCATAGTATATCCGTGTGTTCCACCTGACTTTGGTGTCGGCAACGTAAGTATGAAAAGGAGCGTACACTGCATTATTTCTTGCGATTTTCGTAAGTCAGAGGCTCAATGTACAGCCGTGCAATGTTCTGACTCAAGTGACAGGACTTTTCACAGAACTGCAGCCGGCCTGGAGCTCGGGACCCTGTAGAAACATCAAATTAGCCACTGCACACGGTGAGGGACAGGGCAATCACAGTTCATCAGAGCGACAATGATGCAGGGGCTAACGGTTCAGTTGTCGTGCCAACGATCTCATACAAGTTACTTTTAGACTCAGAAATTGATCCCGTGTCCACTTGTGCCTAATGTCCCTTGATCTTGGAGATTTCAACACCATTCCATCCGATCCATTTTCCATTCTCTGATTCTTATTCGCATTCCAGCCTGGAATCCCCGCACGGGTTTGAGTTTGAACAGTGAGTTACCGAGCACACAATGTCAGCTGGTTTTCACTCGGTGCGTTCAACCCTCTGTGTCCACTGATCCCATCAGGTGTTAACTATTCGTCAGGGCATCCCCTCCGACCTCGTGTATCTGCGCATGCTGGCAATGCATCAACGCTCCCAGATGGGGATCAGGCCGACGCGCACGAGCGACGACATTCCAGGATATTGTCACTAGAGCGTGACTGTTCGCCCAGTGCTTGGTCACTCACACCTTTGACAGCTTATGCGATGCATAAGGGTCGTAGTATCATGATGTAGTGGATGCGACTTGGGTGCCTCACAGTACGTTTACTTCTGGGAACTGGTTGACAAGCCGCGTGTCACTTCATGCATGTAGAGTTCAAGGGTATGTTCTTGGGCAGAAACAACAACATGGCGCTTTGGCCAACTGCCTCACTGAAAAAAAGTAGAAAAAAAAAAGAAACACAACGCACTGCATGCTATACGGGTGCTCGGAACCTCGCCTTCCGCCGGAGTGTTAATCCTAACCCTGCTACTAGTCCCGGAGAGTCTTGAATTTTTGGAGAATAGATCCACTCTTGCAGTCCCTAGCTGAAGGTTATGTACTACTGTACAGAGACCGGTCGTCACGACCTGTTCCGAGTGTACAAACCAATTGCACTTCTGTCATTAAGCCTTCTGATCACTCCGCCAATGAGTGTTTTGATTCGGATACTCGAGGTAGTACTTTGGATAGACACCTCATTGGACTACTTAGTGCACGGCTTTGGCGCTGTAATCGCAGCCAAAAGCGACACAGTCTCCGGATATAAATATTGTGAGCCTCTGCCTCCCAGAACTCCCTTGTCGAGATCAGAAGACAGCGACTCGTTCTAATCATATTGCGCGTTAGCGTTTGTCCGAAACGATCTCCGACTCGGGCCCAGTAATGCGCCGCGGCTACGAGAGCACGGGGTCAGAATCTCCTCCGACTCGGAACGCCCACCCAGTCTCGCATCACTGCCATGTCCTCAACAGTGTGTAGCCAAAAAAAAAAAAAAAAAAAAGAGTCCGACTCATCGAGAAACTTGCTAGGGGGACACGGCGGGTCTCGTCACCGTCATCAGTGGTATGAAAGTCGAGCGAAAGACAGCACGCAATTGGGGGATCGAATGATGCACAGCCGATACGAGACCCGTGGGGTTGTTTCCTTACCCCGGATCCCCCATCCGTCGTCCGAAAAATGCCAGTTAATAGTACGTGAGCCTTTCTCATGCTTTAAACCTGCAGAGCAGTGTGAAACGCAATGTTGTGATAACGGCGTTCGCCAGGATTTTTGAGCGCTGATTGGCTATCAATGACTGGATCAATGACCTGGTGGCCTGGCCAGATGGAGATTCAATGAAGATAACTTTTCAGATCGGCCTTGTACGGTACGTATGTGAAAAAGGAACCACTATCGTGAACGTTCGTCTATCTATCCCCTAGGAGTCCTCGCAGGACGATATACATTCTTAGCGGTACCCGATACCCCGGGTTCGTACTGCGGCCGCAGTCAAAGTGGCCGAGATTCCGGGCAATTTTTTCTCAAGGACTTCCTGCACTGTTCACAAACTCAAACACCACAGGGTCGTTCCAAGCTGGACGATGTGACTGTGAGACAGGAGCAATGCGGACCAGGCTCTCACGCATTCGGAAAACCGCAAAGTACTTATTGCAATGGGTGCTATTTCGAGGGGTTGCAACCGGGCCCACGGGGGTCTCATTCGGAGACGGACGCGGACGGAAAGATCAAGGCAGCGCGAAAAGGCAAGCACCGCCAGTGTTCAGGGACATTCCGGGACGGGAAGTTTACTACTGACGGTGGGTTCTGCTGGACCATTGAGGTGGAACATGCAAAGTACGTGGAGTAACAACACAGTTGACCATTATAATCCTATCACACTATCGCAACTGGTGTGATGAAAGTATGGAAAATAGTTCAGACGTTCAGCGCGGTGCCGGTTGTCCACACCAAGAGTCCTCTTGATCTTCACAACGCCACTACTAGGGATCTGCTGATGTGATACGTGAGATGACATTTTCTGAGTTGGGTCGAATAGAACGTATGATACAAGATGCCCGCAGGTGGTGTAATTTAGACACAAGATCATTGGCACAACTTCCCCCACGACTTTCCTGCGTGTGTGGATGAGCACACAGCTGACATGGGTTTCGTTTCTATGACCCATGATATACTTATGGCTCCCCCCTCTCCCTCACGCGGCTGAGAACTCGAGGACGCATGCTTCTGCGATGTCCCACACCTTCTCGAGCTTCAGGCCAGCTGCAGTCCTGTAGAGAGCCCGATGTCAGAACACTGCAGGACTGATTATTCCAACCATTCGGCTTACGAGAGTTCCAAAGAATTCTGCAGTGTGCGCTCCTTGGCGTTGTGGAGAATCAACATCGTCAGGTCCTGTTGGTACATACGAATGTTGCCGGCCCCAAAGTTGGGAAGCAGGGGTTCAGGGGCCTGTGGATATGATGGAGGAATGCTCAGAGCCTCGGTCAAGTACGACTGGATCAGAAGAGACTGACTACGGCAACTCCAATGGACGCAGCATCTGCCTCGGCCTTTTTGCGATTGAGCTCGTAGAGAACGTAGTCATCTGTGATCACACATGAGCTCGATGCTGTGCTACCAAATAATCACAACTCACGGATGAGGACCCGACTGTGGGGCTCCAGTGCTTGACGGACATTGCGAAGGATGACCGCTGCCTCGTGGTCGGGCCAATCGTGAATGATGTTGCGGAGCTAATTCCCATCAGTCATCACAAGAGGTCCATTGGTGGCACGATAGATGTAAACTCACGTAGTAAATATCTTTCCCCTTGACGGGAATCTGGGTGAAGAAGTCAAGCTCGACGAACTCGACTCGGTTCTCTTGGAGTGCCTCGGGACAGTCGCTTTTCCAAACCTATGAGAAGATTAGGCTATTGTGCGGTGGGATTATTGCGTACTACACACGCTTCGTGACTGAACGAGTGCTTCTGGCAAATCGTGGATGGTAATCTTGACGTCTTTGTGCATTTTCGCGAGAGGAAGGGAGAAAGCACCAATACCTCCACCTACGTCGACAATAGTGGAATATTTCTCAAAGGGGAATTCTGAGTCGGTGGTCAGGTGAGCACTACCAGTCCTAACGATGATACGCACGAGTTAGGACTGCGAGTGAGCCCATGATACCGCTGAGTCCTCTCATAGAGTTGTGGTAAGACTGCGAATATTGCTGAATTCCGGAGGTATCAGAGTGCGTCTCAACGTACCTCTCTTCGAGCGTCCTGAACAACAATATCAGAAGTTTGTTTGTACATGAAATGAACAATCCTTCACCTCTTGTCTCATCCAGTCGAAGAATGTGCCGGTGATCCCCTCCTTATTGTTGGCATACATGAGAGGGGCATGCTCAGGATCCTCCGAGTATCCCGTCTTCGAGTCTTTCAAGGTTTCATATAACACAGAGGCGCCTTTTGTAGCCACCTCAACATGAAGGCCGACCATGTGACGGACGGGGTTCTTGCTATGAAGAATCAGAGAAAGACGGTTGTTTGCAAACGTATCAGTCGCCACTGAAATGCTACTTAAGTACGGCATCCTTTGACCGACGAGTGATGTGGCCAACCTTCGTTGTAGCAACCTCTGGTAGCCAGAAGACGCATCAAACGTGCGAGTTTCTTTGGTTCAATTTCGACGATCTTCGAGAGCTCGCCGACACGGATACCGTTGGGATAATCCGCGAGGATATCAGTAATGTTCTCTCGCAGAGCAACGCGGACGCAAGCATAGTCATACACTTGCACGAGCTAGGAGTAATAGTTGTTCCCTTTGGTATGATGGGGGAGGATCGGGGCTTACGTTGATAGCGGTATGGGAAGGAGGTGCAAGGGTAGTGCACAGTTGAGCACATGCACCTTCGAGGGTCCGAACGGCACTCTTGAGCGCGACTTGGTCGATAGCGTTATCCAAGGGGTGAAGCCTGGTGGAGTCGATGGAAGGGACATCGTCCCCGGCTTTCTCATACTCTGTGATAGCCTCCTTGGCTGCCGAGTTAATTAGCTTTAAAAGAGTTTCCAGCTTAGCTTTGTTGGTCGACATCGCGGTAGAGTGGGAGTGGGGGATAAAGGGCTGGGGATTCTACGCGGGTATCAGGAGGTTTATAAGCTACAACACCGATGGGGCCAGGAATTTCATAAGAAACCTGTTCTAACAATTCAGATCAAATGGCGTCTAAACTGTTTGACTATCAGCGGCCTTAATCCGGAATGTCGCGCACGAGGGTGTTTCCACATAACTATGCTTTAGCTACCTAAAGCGAGAGCAAGTCAAACAGTGGTGCAGTTGGTTTTGGCTCACGGTTAAGCTTCACTGGGGAAACACTGCTTCGAGGCTGAGAACAAGATAAGACAGCTGCGGACCGTGTTCCCACCGTGACTTGTTAAGCACATCGGGATTCAAATGAAACCACCCGGTTGACGGTCCGCATGTGTGATGGCCATGGTTGCCCCATAAAGCCCATAAGACATGATTCGCTAGCAACGATACAGAGATGCGATTTGTCTCGTATAGCACAAGCAAGTGATCACTCACATCATACATGTTGATCAAGGTCTCTTTCCCAAGTGGTCACGTTAATCAGTGAGCCATGGAACACAGTCGCTGAATGCCGTGGGTGTGGTAGTACGTGGGAACGACTGGCTACCGTGAGGCGGTAGCCTGGGGTGCGCCCAGTTATTTAGTAGAGTCATTACATACAAGCGGTGAGTGATGTCACCATCATTGATTGCTAACCTTGTGGCAGTTCCGTTGCTTGGAGTTATCTGTCGTTGACCCATTTGCACCGCGGTTACGCTGTCCACACGTATCTTGCACTAGGCATCCCAAAGGGGGGTAGTGGACTCAATCTGTGTCCAATCAACAGATCGTTCCTCTCCATGCAAAAAAGTTGAACGGCATGATTCGACAGTCATGAAGGAGTCACCCTGGAATAATTATTCAAGTGACTCGTTGAGTATTAGATGCAGCTGCCTGAAAAGCCAGAAGTTTCAATGGCGCGTGGCTTTGCAAGATTATACTTGCATTGTGTGAGTCAGAATGTTGGAGAGCGTAGGCAACCTGGGCATGCTGTCAACTTGTCGAAGTATCAGCTCGCATTTGCGTCAAACAGCATGCTTGAGGAACGCAGATAGAGGTACCGCGTACAACTAGTCATAGCGGTTCTCGTTTGAAGATGCTCGATGCGGTCGCGAGTTGATGGAGTTGATGGGTGAGCAAGGGGATTGGGTATCTGCGTTGGCAGATGGTGCGAGGAAAGTGCACCCGAAGGTGGAGGCGTAACGCGGTCAACGGGGTGAAAGTGGGTTGGGGATGGGTACACAACATCATGACACGGATTGTGCCCATAACCGCCACTGGATTTGTAGAGTTTGAAAAGCATTCACGCGTTTCCGTCATCCTCGAAAATCTAGCAACGCCAGGCTGCGATGGCCACCAACTTTATGGACGCCAACCGCCCGAAACGGGTTTCAAGAATTGGAGCCTGCAGCCTGGGGGAGAAAATCCAGGTTTCTTGTACCCCAGCATCAGGAAGCGTGGCAAATATTTCTCAAGGATCGAATGATCATCCAGTCATCGATAATGTTGTTGTTGTTGTTGTTTTTTGCTAGGTGATCGTGGCATAACTTGAACGGTATTTCCGTTTGAGTTTTGGACGGTCCAGTGTGAGGAGAGGTACAGCAACCAGTGAGGTCGCCATGGCAAGTACCAACACTGTCCAAGTTGCCCATGCCTTAGTGCATTGCCATCGTTGGCAGATAATGATGGATGACGGATACCTGTATGTAGGTGGACGTCTCTCCCTTGGATGACGAACGGCACTGGCAGTTCACGCAGGGAACAACGAAGTGCAGCAAGTTCAAGGTAGGCCGGAAACGGTTTCCTTGGCCCATTGTCCAGACGGACACCGAACTTGGGTTACTGCTGCCAATGGTTTTCGCAGACAAGAAGCCTGTCTCACCCAGACGAACGACACCGTCGAACCCATCGGTAGGTCGCGCATGCACACGGTTGTCCCGTCAATGTCCCTGCCTACTCGTACTTACAGATGCGTACTAGTTCACCTAAACAGCCCTGGAAGGGCGGCGGTCGGTCGAGCAGAGCCTTCGCAGACTAGAAACCCCTGCCATCCTTCCCTGCGCATACCGTACACGACCTCGGTCCTAGGAGAGGAGCCTGGTAAAGGGGCTGACAGCCCAGGTCGACCTCCTCGTACACTAACTCGGAGCCAGGCTCGCTCCAGTCCTTCATCAGGCACAATAAGAAGTACGCAGGTCAAATAGGCATAACAAGAATCGCTTGGTGACGCACTGCAATATGAATAGCAATATGAACAAGGTAGTGTAGCAATGAGGTAGTAAGATAGGATGAATAACAGAGGAGCTATTTAGTAGATTCGGGGACCATCAAGAAAATAAAAGTGAAACGATTGGTTGGCCTCGTCGGTCGTACCTCTGGATCCCGGTTCATGAGCCGTCCGGCGGTTTCATGCGATGTGCTGAGGCATTACAGCGCGAACAAGGGTATTCCAACATATTTCTGCAACTCTACAGATCCGCGAGCATCGGTTCGTATGGATCACCCTCTCTCGTTCCACGCACCGGAAGTATCCATGGTTGTCACCCGTCTTATCCGCGATCATGACGTTGAACCTGAGGATGCCAAGTCACATTTGTTAGTCCGAGTATCGGCGAAGATGAACAAGTCGTACCCCCAACGGGGATGAAATCGATCTCATAGTTCATCCTGGATCTTATTGCTTTATCACTTTAGAGATGACGAATGGAATCTTGAAGTCAGGAGAGTAACCAGTCACTCAGAGGAGTGAATCTCCGCCATAGCATTCTGCTCGGACATGGTGGTGCCTACAAAAATAGCAAGATCGTATGCTTTCTCGCTGCAAGATTGTTCGGTGACAGAAACATGCGAACACGAATCCGAAGCCGACTGATGGTATCTGAAAGCGCGAGAATCGTCGTTTCTCGCGGAAGAACAGAGGCTGAATGAAGTGAACGGTGGAACTACTGGCCTTGAAGGACGGAGTGGTCAAGATCATGCGCACCTCCTTGTTGAAGCATCGCAACACGCCATAGAACAATGCAAGCCACCCCTGATCACCGTGTGCGACTCAGAGTCGACAGGCGCGAAGACACGGTCAAACTGGGTTTCGCAGTTACGCGTATTTCGAGACCCAGCTGCTACGATCTGCCTGAAAGTCAAAAAAGCATATCAGCTTTTTGGCTAGGAACACTCAAGGTACATGCCCGATACAACCAGGGCTTCGCGCATCTTCTTGACTTCCTGAAAGTACCGGCATTGTTCGTGAGGACGCCAGTTGCGCGGGTGCTCCACCGTTACTTGTAGACACCTGAACAGTATGTCATGATCCGTTCTCGATCTGTCAATCGCCTTGGTCACTTCCCACTGAGGACTAGAGAAAAAGTAACGCGACTCTCAGTAAGAACAATAAAAAGACACAAGAGAACGACCGTTGGGGAAGTTAACGACCACATAGCCTGAGACGTAGGCGCTGCAAATCTTCTCGGTCAAGTGGTGCTCCCTGCTTTTTGTTCTCCTCCCAGCATGCTTCGACGTCCTCCACGTCCAACGTGACCGGCCTGAAGTTCTACCGGTAGAAGTTATACCATAACTCTCCATTGTCGCATGCCACCTTGGCAGGATTGAATAGAGCTGCATCGGCATCGTCTCGACTCAGACGTCTACGGAAGAGCCTGGCGGGTGGCAAGCCAATCTGCAAAGCAGGAAGTGGTCACTCGTCGCGTTCGATCTGTCGTAACTAATCCCTGGCGAAGAATTGGATGCCGATAAGAATTACGGGCGCTGCAGTGGTAGCTCGTTAACAAGTCACCCCTCACGTAATCGCTACGCGGATTGTGCAAGTTCCACTGTTTCAAAGCTTGTGTCATTTATAAACCTACTACTTGTAGTCTTACAGGAAAAAAAGAGGCAGCACATTCACCGTTTACTAAACGTTCACCAACGTACGTAGCATATCAATATATATATAAAACGCATGAAGGACAACAAAAAAAAAAAGGTTCGAGGATTTAAAAAAAGTCGGTAAAATCAAGGGAAGACGAAATCGCAGACGAGAGATGACAAGAAAAAGTATGATGAAGACAGAAGCAACACGCTCGGGAATGGCAGTGCCGATACCCACAGGTTATCATGCTTAACTGCTTGGTTGCTGCGCAGACATCTCGTGTTGACGTAGCCAAACAAGCTCTGCCCAGAGCGGATTTGGTGGTATGTGACCAACCAGGGCGCGAAGAACTTCCAGCCTGGACCACAAACATCAGTAAGAATGCAGGAACCATAGCGCGCGGCATACCATCTCGCCTTCTCCTCGTCAGAATCAGCGAAGAACAGAATCTCTTGTTCGGATGGGAAAACGAGTCTAAAGGAACGTTCTACAGCGATCAACGAATCGTAATCGTCCCTGCAGCGACCATCAGCACTAAGCGCGGCCGATCGTGCATCGTGTGTGTCCTCTACTGCAATGGCCTTCTTCAAGTTAATCGTTGCCGTGGCTTTCTTCGTTATGTCGTTGAACGCAATGAGATTAGCGCCGGTTACTCTGAACGTTCGTCGTCGCCATGTCTATAAATGCGGGGGAATCAAATCCAACTCAAACGCCGAAAGCTGGTCCCACTCACTGTACAATCACCGCCATTCTGCGTCAGCGTACTCTCAAAGTACGTGACTTTATGCCATGCGACATGTCTAAGGCCTCGAAGACATTCGTCCAAACTCAAAGGCAATTGATGGGATGAGACGCCAGGAAGGGGTGGTAACCTGAACATTTGAAGAACAATTTCGCCGAGTTCCGTCGTTGTAGCACCTCCGGAAGCCTCGGAACGTTGACCAATCAGAGGGTATTTAATTTCGAGTAGACGGGAGTCACACTGCGCTGCGATGTCCTTGAAAGAGATAAAAGCTCTTGCAAGCGTACCATCCTGCTTTAAGTAACGAGCGAGATTGTGTGGGAGTTTGTGTGGGGCCGCAGGAGGAGGAGGGGTAGTTCGCGCGACGGTTTTTTTCGGTGATGATGAAAGGAAACTGAACATGCCACCCTTGGGTTTCGGCGGCGGAGCCACCGGCTGAGGAGCAGGTACAGGAGGTGGTGCAAGCGCTTTGAACTGTGCAACAATGTGAGGATCGCGCCGAATCTTCAACGTTAGCGTGAACTCAAGCTTATTGTGCTCAATCCTGAACGCGAGGTATTAGGTTGGTAAGGAAGGAATGCGAATGTTAACCTACAACTCAAATTCTTGGTCAATGCGCGCGTCAGAAGACAGCCGTGTTTCTGGCGTCGTGACAAAGTGGATGCCATTGTTCAACGTGCAGGTCAGTGCCGTAGCATGCTGTGGTATGGGCACCTTGAGACTTTTCACGCCAAGTACTGAGGAGAATGGAATCAGCAAGTGCGGTTGGAAGGAACATTAGATGCTTACCTCTGACAAAGACTTTACCGTGTGTCTTGCCTGGCTTCTCTTGCGACTGGTATTCCCTAATCTGCTTGGCATACTCGTTCTGAATTCGTTAGCACATTCAGTAGAGAATTGCGAACATCCAACGTACCATATCAGAGGGGCGTCTGACAGCCTTCCAGGCCTTACCACTATTTACATCCCCAGCAAACGATGTGTGAGAGATCTGCTCAGCATCCGCCGAGGCAAAAATAGCTTCATGCTCGCGGACCCGGTATTTCTATCATTCGGGACAAATTCAGCAAGATTGCATTTTGTACCCATCGAAGATGACTTACACCCTGACGGTGCTCGGGATCGAGTCTTCGCAATTCCTTCGATATGCTATCGGCTAAAAGCTCCTCTTCAGTGTCAGAAATTCCAATATCAAGTAGTAAATCGCTCTTCGTCAGTGCACCGGCGTCGCCAGTACTGCGACTACGCCTTCGGTTCGGGCGACCGGTACTCGGTGGCATTGATGTTGGGCGGGGAGGTGTGTAGTAACCCATCGACTCCTCCTCATCCCTCCTTCGCGCTTGCCTTCGCTTCTGCAAAATCAGTTCCTCCCTTGACTTGATGGCATCCTTGGTCGGCAAAGCAGGTGCAAGCGCTTCATCCACCGGGCTCCTGAACGCGGGTCCTGTATAGACAACCGAATCCGTCACAGCGCGCTGCATTGGTAACGGACCGATTCTAGGAAGCTGTACGATGGGCGCACTGCGAAAATCGTCCATCGAAAGATCCACGTCGGTCTCCGTTTGCATGCTATCGTCGCCAATGTTACTACTTGTATTGACACTAAACTGGCCGGCTTTGATGCCTTCTGTCACCAACTCGATCCGAACCTGGGAGCGTGGGCTTTGTCTCTTGGTACTTGACCCGGAACTGCCTTTGACATCATCCATGAGTCGGTCAAGGGCAGATCGCATCTCCCCGAGTTGGATCGACCCTGTGGAATCTCGCAATCCCATTCCTAAACTCCCACTGAGGTCGAAACTCGTCTCAAGCATACCAAAGCTTGACTGCGGGCGTACAGGTGTATGTTGAGGTTGGAGCGGCTCCATTAATGATGGTTCGATGAGTATCAAATCGTTATCCTCTGCAGCGGGTAATACATCACCATCCATGCTATCATCTTCATCGTGCTCGACATCTTCCTGTCCATTGGCATTGACAGTAGCAGAGTCTATCGTGTGCCTCTCAGCAGTCTGGATGGTTGCGACCTCGGCGCTGATATCGATAATTCCGGACGTCATATCTAAACGACGCTGATTCTCGTGCTCTTTGTCCGATTCACCGACATCTGTAGCCTCCGTGCATTGGCCATCGGGAACCCCGTTATCAGCTGCAGGTAACTCCACACTAGGTGCGGGAGAACCCGAGGTAAGTGATCCCAACGGACTTTCCGTACTCCTCTGCATCAACCTCATCTGAAAATCCCCTCTACTAACTGTTGACCTTGACGTATGCTCGCTCGGCAATTCTTGCGGGCCTGAAACTTCGCGCAACGGAGACCCTGTGCGGGATGCAGACCTGAGGGCCGGTGAACCAGACAGTCTAGAAGAGAGAATAAGCGGAGAATCTGATCGTCGGCGCATGCTACGGCCTGTGGGCGAATCCGAATTGCGCTGAAGCGTCGTCCCTGATGGAGAGGCCGGACGCAACGCAAGGCTGCCAGTGGAAGTTGGCACGGGCGACGTGCGTGCCTGCGACGGAACATGTAGCGGCGGACTGCCTTCCCCTTGCACAGCCTGCTCATCGACGGAGACGCTTGATGAACCAGACATGGCAAAGGAAAGAGGAGGGGTATGACGGGGAGGAGTACTCGTTAAGAAAGACGCACTGCGTGGGATGAGTTTAGACAGTCCATGCACATCATCCTTGGTGTCAGAGTGTGGCGGATTGAGGACCTTTCGCAGCTCTGCTTCCAAGTCAAGGTTGGATAAAGACACTTCCGACTGGCCGACGGACAAGTTTGTGGGGTCCAAAGGGTCGCCGAATGAAGTAAATGATAGTTCGCCGACTTGCTGGTTCGGCCTCGACGCAAAGAATGGGTCAGCAGTGGAAAAGGCTACATCGCACGTTGTCGGCGTCAAAATTAAAAGAGAGTAGACGCGGATTAAACCCACCGTTGTGACTATTCTTGGGGGAGCTTTCATCTGTCGGCGGTTGCACTTCAAACCGGGGAATGAGCGAATCCCGATTGGAGTGCTCGCCCCGTACAAGTTTCTTCGCTGGGCTCGGTGACGGTGGCATCAAATTGACGTCTGCCTCTACTTCATCAACTTGATGGTCTTGGCGCGCACGCTCAACATGCGTCGACCTTCCAAGCGGGATACCTGATCCGGAGGAAATGTCCATCGAGGACTCCGCTGTTCGAGGAGGCGTTGAAGGAGAGTCCTGCACGGCATGCTCAGAATCGTAGAAGGGAAAGGCTGGCGAAGACATGGCAGGAGACGATACACCAGCTCGGCGCCGTGCGCGCTCCGCATGATGAGTGCGACCGTGCGGAACCCCGTTTTCTGTTTCCAAGTCCGCCGGAAGAGAGGGGTGGCAACTAGGAGTCGAGGGCAAGCCTAGTCCCTGCAACGAGGTGGATTGCATCATGTTATCGACGGTGCCCGTGATACGGTGATCCGCGTCACCAATTTGAACACACTCAAAAGTGGAGTGTTCCACATCTTCGCTGATCACGGTATTGTCACGACCCCGATGGTTCTCTAATCTGTCGTGCTGTTCAGGTTCGCCATAATCATCCTCGTCAGATGAAAAGAAGGGATTTTCTTCTTCATCGTCTCTGTCAAATTCCAGGACATCGCAACGCTCATCAAATGTTACTGTTTTCCGTCTCTGTCGTCTACCATCCAATGAGGGCTGATCCGCGGCCCGAGGCCCGTGAAGTCGTTTCGAAACGAGCGAGGAACGCGATGGAGTGATAGGACGGGAGGAGGGTCCTGAAAGGGAAGGTGATGGTGGCGCAGGTGGCGGAGCCGAAGCGGGAATAGATGATGCTTTGGGAGGCACGGGCGGTGGCTGCTCTTCTTCGGCGCTAACGACTCGTTTGAAGGGGCTCTTTGTGACGGGCTCTTTCTCAATGAGCCCTTGATAAGCTTTAGACTGGCGCCTTTCACGCTTGGATGCTAAAGGTCTCTCGTTCTCGGCCTGTTCATGCATAGAATCGGGGCGAGGCCGTTTTTCGCCGCTAACGCGACGAGTGCCTTGCTGAACGGGGGAGGTATCGCTAGAAGTAGATATGGAGGGTCTGGAAGGAGTGGCAGTTTGATTTTTGAATGGTGATTTCGACACGAGATTACTATTTTTGACGTGCTTGTAGCTAGACGAAGATCGTCGAGAGACTAGAGGAAAGGGGGGTCTCCCTTCGCGTTTTGAGATCCTCAGTGGGGTCGTCCCCGAATTTGAGCTCGGTGATGATGACTTGCCCCATCCTTTGGCCGAATCGCGAAGAATTGATGACTGAACTGGATCCGGAGAGTTTGAAAGCAGCCTATCCTTCAATGGGGAAGCTGTTGACGATCGCTGGGTGCTCATAACGAGCCCTTCCGGAGTGTACTGCACGATGGTGTCGTTGTCGTCGCTGTCGTGGGTTTCGCCGCCGTCGTTGCCGTCGCGCCGGTCGGTCGCAGTGAAGGAAGAAACGACAACGACCGTGGGAAATTCTGTTCAACGCGTCCACCACGTGACCTTGAAAATAGCTAAACATGAGTAAATACCCGTACCGGTCTCCTGGATGAGTAGCTTCGGAACTACAAGTAATTCGACTCAAAAATTGTGCGTGAGTTTGCGATTATCCTTGACAAAATTCATCCATGTAACACCACTCATACATTTTATTTGGCTGAGGGAGACCGTCTCTGCATTCGATTCTCAACCTTTGTGGTCCAGTATCTCGGATGCGCAGATTGTTCGTGGGAATTGATCCCGATCGTGTCCTCGCAGAATAACCTCTGCGAGCCCATTCAAAATCTTGATTCGGGTTTCACAGCGGTGTAGATGGGCGTTAATACTTAGTGGTGGTCTCCATTCGAGCCAGAGATCAGAAGAAGAATACATTCATTTATGCGCTGAACAACAAGCATTAATGGGGTAGTGGTAACCTGGGTCGTTGCCATCGACCCGCCGGGGGTTCGATTCCCCCTTAATGCAGGATTTGTTTTTTGATGCATGACGGAGCAGATGCAAGAACATTTCTCGGATCAAAGCGCATATTCTACGATGTGGATGGACCCTCATGATATTCTTCACAAATTCAGCACTCTGATAGTACAATATTTACACGACCATGAGCACTCGATCACACACCCAGCCTCGCTTTTAGATCGTTGATCGTGTCGATGATCTCCACTCCCGCAGACGTCAAGACATCCCACTCTTTCCCTTCCGTCGAAACGCTCCGCACCCCTTCCTTCACCACCCACGTCTTCCACCCACCTAACTTGGCCGCATCGATGGCAGACGCCTTAACACAATAGTCTCCAGCCACACCCACAATGTAAAGATCTGTCACACCCTTCTCCCGAAGTAACGCCTCGAGATCGGAAACCAACAACCCCCAGGGATCTTTGAATGCAGAATAACACTCCACGCCCAGATCCGTTCCCTTCAATATGATCGCATCAAACTGATCTTCGCGTAGAGGTTCGACGAGCTGCGCCCCCGGTGTACCCTGGACACAGTGATCCGGCCACAACACCTGTTCCAGACCTCGTTGTGCGATCAAATGCACGTCCTGTCCTTTGGCCACGACGAGGTGTTCCGGTGGGTATATGATCGTTTTCTCGAAAGCGGCCTTGTTTGGGTGAACAGAGGCAAAGGAGATATGGCCAGGGGGATGCCAGTCTTTGGAGGCATATCTGGCGTGGAAGGGAAGATCGATGATTTGCTTCACTGGGTTGATCGCTGATGGACCATCGGGGACGGCCAGGCTCCCGGTGATGAAATCCACCTGCATGTCTATGACCAGCAGCGCGTTTACTGGAATCTGAGTCTCTGGCATGTCTGTCCTCCTTGTAAGAGAGTAAGTGGAATCACGACAATGGCTCGCACCTGTTGTGGTCGCAGAGGTGTCACTGGGGCCAAAACTACTTGTTGTGGGAAAGACACGGCGATCAGACGGCGGGCTACCGAAAAATAATTTAGACGACCGCCTTTGTTGGCAGAAGGCGCATTGTGTAATACGCCGAGGAACCGCTAACTCTTTTTTGTCATGCTAGGCGAGGCAGATCCAGATTGGCCCTATCAGCGCACCTATGCACCCACAAAGTCGAGTAAAACTTAAGGGTAGGTTGATCGAATGTACGTATGAGCCATGAATGTTTGAATTCCCATGATATTCGCTGCCCATTTTTCGTGCGACGGTATCCTGGCGTCTGCTCTAGTGTTGTGTTAGGATATGAGCGAAGCTTTGAGAACGAAGGAAGCACACGGCAAGTCAGAGTTCTGAAGCTGAATGTGAGTACGTTGGGCATGATGGCATCCCGCAGCCATGGCCGCGATCAGACAAGCGTGACGTGGAAAAGAATCTTGCGTTATTCTGAAGAGAAAACGGCCTCTCTAAGAAACCTTGTTCAGCAGGGTAATGTACTCAATTTAAATATTGGGAGGGCCACACATGGTACTTTTCTACAGACAGACAGGCTTACAATGTAACAAGTACTTTGCCAACATGAATTGTTCTTTTGAATATTTTTTTGCGAACCAGATACGGGGCACGAGAAATTTGATACTTCCAGAGACCGGAGGCAGCCCGCGTCGCGTGTCTACACTGTACACGGTAGCTCAACTCAGATCACACCCAGTGAGCTACTCGCCACTACTCGGGCCCAGACTGATGCATGCATTAGTGATGCGATGCTCCCAACCTCTGTCCAGGGTGATTTAAACAGATCGGCCACCCCAACATATCACGGCCATTGTGAGCTTTCCAACTTCAAGGGTAGGCATCGCCTTGTGGTCCCGGTTCGTCAAGTTCTCATAAAACATACAAGCCGCGTAACCAAAAAATCGTAATGACAGGTCTGCGTTCAAGCATCCAATACTCGATAAGGGTCGTGTTGACAGCCGGTAAACATGCCTGCAGTCTTGCGGAACTGATTGGCTGGCTTGTCAGAACGTCAATCCAGACATAGTGACAATAAGACCGAGATAAGACCGTCACCTCGTACTTTGCGCTCATGCCACCACCAAAAGACGGTCTTCACGAAAAATTTCGAATGCAATCAACGCAAATCCAGTCTTGTTTCATCCGATCTTGAAAGGGTTCAGGAACAGTTCATGAAACAAGAAATCACCTGGAGTGCGTTGGAGAGTAGGTTCTTAACCACGTTACACGTAAGCTTTGTAAAAGATGTTGGCAGGCGCCATTTCAGGTATGCTCAATCTAAGGGTGGATGAGCCGACAAGTCGACGATGAGCAAGACGACCATACTCTGTGCGTTGTCCAAGTCTGGAGGGCAATGTGTATCGAGCGGGAGATGCATCCGACCAATCCCGGTCACACTCATGACCTGGTAATAGTAAGCATACACGACAGCAACGTTGGTCAGACTGACACGTATCGTTTCCCCACAGACTTCATCCAGAATCGACCCTACTAATGCGACCGGTATAGTGACATTTGCGCCGAGAGAGGAGGCTTTCGACAGAGGAAAGAAGAAAATCATCGTAGATGCGGGTAACCAAACGGCAACGGATCAGAACTTTGTTCTTCAAAGGAGCGCAGGATAACGTGGGGACCAGGAAATAGATACAATCAGTCTGTTTTGCCGATAAATAACGCGAAGACTGACAGACTTCGAGGGATCCTACGGAGTTACACTCTGCAAGGACCACCGGCCTTGCAGGAACTTGGAGACCTTGTTTATTTGGATGAGCTCCTGAGACGTGAATTCGGAAGGAAAAGCTTTCCGAGTTTCGGAAATATTGCTCTTGGCGAGCTGTTTGTGGGGAACACTCCCAGTACAATGCGCGTTGAAACCGCCATGGTGCGACAAACGATAGTTGAATGTGTCTATCTGAAAGTGAATCGAGCGTACCGACGAACGAAGAGACTCACATTCAACTGAGCAAATTCTCGAATGCAGACACGACTGATATCATACTCCTGGCCTCCTCCGGTGTTGGATCGCATCGTTTTTGTCCACTTCCACGAAATCCCAAGTTGTTGATCCGGGCTTTCAACGCCTGATTTGAGGGGCCAGATGACCATGGAGTTCTTAACCGTTGGTGATCCTAATCAGCCCGCCCACCGTCGCATTCCGATCGATCTATGGTTCAAACTCCGCGCGGCAATACGGGATGCGAGTAAGTTTGTTACACGTACGAAAAGCATGCTATCTGCTGAATCGAGATTCTAAGCTCCGACCGACACAACATCTTGTCGGCTTCTCGGCTCACGGCACGCGAGTTTTATGCTCCACCTGAACTGTACAACAGAAATGCTGACTCGATCCTCTCTTTCCTGTACAGACAAGCGCCGTCTCAGATGGCATTGTCTTGCTGAATGAATACGAATTCTTATTGGTACCGTGATGACGGATAATATCTAAATAGGTGCGGCTAGTTTTTGAAATTCGAGCTTTCAGGGTCTACTAAGTGCAACCGACCCGTTCCAATGCTTTTAGTATTTAGGGACTGTCCCTTCCCCAGACGTTCTGCGCGCCGGCGAAACGCTTGTCAACAGTTTCTTTGATTCCCCCGTTCACCTCTCACTTACCAGCTCACCTTCATCCGACTCTAGTCTTTCCTTTTTATCGCATGATGGATCCGCATTACAAGACCGCAGCACTCAAGGTCGTTATCTCTGCTTGTGAGTTCCCCTTGAATATACCGTCTCTGCTTTATTTTTAATCCTACTCCCCAAGCACTCTCGCTTACAGTCATGCTGCTAGAGTTCGGTTGGCTCATGCGTGACGAAGTCAAGTATGTATGGTCGTAAGTCACTCCATTTCATACGGCGCGCGACGGTAAACACATCAGTGTTCCAGACGACTTCGATGGTCCTGGTTCGCTAGGGTTTATATATTTTCCAGGTATATGGGCCTGCTCAGTCAAGTGTACGTGCGATCCTATTCTCCATGTCAGCCGTCCGCATCTCGTGTCACGCCCATTATATCTTGATAGATTCAACGTTTACTTTTCTGTTCGCATGTATCGCGGCATATATACCTCTCCCGCCGGATGTCGTGCCTGGTTCACATACCAAGCGCTAATCGTCCAGTGCCTCCTTGCCTGCGTAGAAGGCTTGCTTATGCGACGTCGTGCGTCTTCTACCGAACCATTCCCTCCCAGAGACCCTCTCATACATAGAATCTAGTGTACGCCCTCTTCCTCAAAAGTCGGATAATCCTCCTGTTGTTGATCTTGGTCATTTTCGCCCAAATCGCTTCCATGGGGGTCAGCGTGGGTTTAACATTGCCCTCAAACCAACACACGGTTTCGTGTTGGATGGTCAAGAGCAACCCTGGAAATGCATTTTTCAGGTTGGTTCCCGCTGATGCGCGCTCAAGTATTTTGTGTGCTCATCTTCCTGCAGCGCAACGACGATGACGACTAACATAGTGATTTTCTTCATGACCTTCTGGAGATATTTACAGTTGCCCACGAGATGGTCGCGAGGAGACCTCGGACGTGTCCTTTTTCTGGATTCGGGATATTCTTTGGCCGCGATATCATGTGAGGGGTGTGGTTTATTGTTCAAGTGACGCTTATATTGACCGGTTAGTGATAATGTTGTTCTTGACCCTCTGTTCCCTCGAGGTGATCAGGCCAAGCATGAGCGGCAACATCACGTTCTGGTGGGTTGACCATTCGAGAGTATTCTTGGCGTATCTGATGTCTACTTGAACAGCTGGTTGGTATTCACCCTCTGGGTATCTGTAAGTCACCGTTTTCGTTTACGCGTTGTCGATTGAGTCATCCAACACGACCTTGGGTCAGATCGGGAGAATCGTCGTGGATTTTGAAAAAATTCCACGAGACGAATCAGGAGTGAGCACTAGTGTGCAGCTCACGTCGCAAATTGAGATGGGCGAGAGCGTGTTGACGCTTGACACCCAGTGCTCGTCGTCGCATGGTCCCACAGAAACTACGTTGCAGGGTTCGCTTTCGACGCCCATCACCAAGGCGAGCCAGCTTTCACCGTCGAGTGTCTCCGCGTCCAACAGTATGCGGACATGGTTTGGGGATGTTCCACTTCGGGAGGAGCACGTTCGCCGACAGACCCCACAGTCGTCGAGCACGCCTTCTGTGGAGGCGTCCGTGACCAATGCGAAGCAGCCTTCGCCACCGAGTGGTCACGCGAGCGATGGTAGTGCTTCGCCAACGGAGGATCGCCTACCGGCAGATGCAGACGCACATATGCACGGTTCAAGTACGCAGCCATCGGACACGATCTCTGTGGAGGTGTCATCGAGTGGCTGCACGAGCGATGCTGCTGCTTCACACGCGGGGGATCACCCACGGGCAGACGCAGACACAGATGTACATCAACATGAGCGTAGTCCCAGTCCAAGTCTGGAGCCATCGAGTTCAGTATCACCACCTCTGCAAGCGCCGTCGTAATCTATGTTGGATCTTTTCAAAGTTTTCTTTGTTTCCCTCTGCATCGCTGTCATCACATTCGTTGTCGCTACATGTATGATAGTATGCCACCATCCGGGATATGGAGTTCCCATGCATGTAGCTTATACTGAGATATGGATTCGCTGTCGAATACACCCCGCCTCAAATATGACGTCGTGAACATTCAAATACTAGTACAAGTTTAGGGGCGCACTGCTGTTGTAATCCCATTACTACCGAATTCGCAAGTACGTAGAATACATACGACGAGTCCTCCGACCTACGCAGTTCAACATGCCACTCATTCAACGACCAAAGACGTGGTCAGTCGGCGACGATTCTGCGACGTCCTCGGACACCGCACACAGCGACACCGGTGCGCAGGTAATGGAAAGCCTCCGCGGTGCACAGCAAGAGGCCGAGCGTCAGGCGATGCTGTATGATGCCCAGGTACATGAATTAGAAAAAGTACGTTGATCATATTCATCCTAGTGCATGCTTCGATATGACCATGTTCCTTAGAGGTCGAAACAGCGTCTTTTCTTCAAAGCGCGCTTCGTCTTTCCTTTTGGCATCATCCGTACGTCCCGTGCTCCTCGTATCGTCAGGTGTTCCTGACTGGCATCCGTAGTTGGTGTTCTGTTGGGCTTCATTCTCATACAACCCTATGACATGCAGGAGATGCATGCGCATCTACTCCTCTTGATGCAAGAATACGACATATCGCTCAGGCTACCTGAAATAGACTTCTCGCGCGTCGAAGTGGAGTGGGGGCGTCTACGCAGCAACATTCCGGAAGTGTGGAAGTTGAACAACGACGGGCGGGAGTTTCAAGTAGGCGAAGCAATGAAGGCGCGGGGTCTCACTGCACAATACCCTGTTGTAGTGGTACCTGGCATTATCTCCACGGTATGTGATTCAATTGACCCGATGAGTCTGGCTTAAAATCAGTCCATAGTCTTTGGAGTCCTGGTCAACTTCGCCGGAATATCGAGCTTTCTTCCGCGAAAAAGTGTGGGGTGGCTTTAATATGCTCTCTCAAGTAATATTCAATCGAGAAAGGTGGATGTCAGCAATGATGCTCGACCCGGACACTGGTCTCGACACTCCTGGTGCAAAGGTTCGAGCGGCGGAAGGTATCAACGCTGCCAGTAGTTTTATGGCAGGATATTGGATCTGGTTCGGTTTACCGTTTGGAGGTTAGAGGTATACACTCATCCTCCTATCCATTAGGGCCAAAATCATTGAGAATCTCGCGGTCGTGGATTACGACACGAATAACCTTTATCTCGCTGCATATGATTGGCGATTGTCGATGTGGAATCTCGAAGAACGAGATGGTTACTTTTCCAAGTTGAAGATTACGATTGAAGGTCTCAAGTAAGTCTTCTTATAAAAGTAAGATGAGCCACTGTAGCTCCCAGTCTAGAAAGCGTCAAGGCAAAAGAGCGGTAATAGTCGCTCACTCCATGGGCGCCACGGTACGTCAAGCCCTTTTCCGGATGTCTTATCCCATTCACGTTGAAGCTTGGTTCAGGTAGCACTTGTAAGCAATTTACTCTACATCTCTTGTCCAGCAAGGACATTGACCTCATGGTGACAGTACTTGTTCGTGGTCTTTGGTAGTCCTCGGGCCGGGTGACTGAATGTCAGTATTACTAGTTTCAAATGGGTAGAGTCTCCTGCGCACGGGGGTGGCGGATCTGACTGGGTGGAGGTCAGTCTTGTCGTACAATCTATTTTGGAGACTTACATTATTTTCAGAACCACATTGAAACCTTTGTCAGTGTCGCCGGCGCATATCTGGTATATGGCATTCCTATCCACTGTGTCATCGCTGACCCAGATGTAGGGTACAGTGAGCATCTGCCGGGACTCCTATCTGCAACCATAGTAACTATAATATTGACCGTACACTTAGGCAAAGGCAATGTCCGCTTTTCTTTCTGGAGAAATGAGGGACACCGTGGAAATGAATCCTGCAGGAGCCTATGGTCAGTGCTTGGAGGGTGCAGTCCATGTCCAACTCAATCACCTCACGCTTGACCTAGTGCTTGAACGCTTCTTTTCCAGGAGTGAACGCCAGCAACTGTTCCGTAGCTGGGCCGGAAGTGCGAGCCTGTGGGTTAAGGTACAGCTTTTACAGTGTGTAACCGTCACAAAATCTCACTTTCAATACTACAAGGGAGGAGACACAGTATGGGGTAATGACACATGGGCACCAGATGACGCACCCGGAGCTTCGCATTCGCACGGCGCACTCATCTCTTTCCGCCGAGGAATAGATGTTGCAAACAATGCGAGTGTTGCGGAACAAACAAAGAATATGACGGCGGAGATGGTGGGCAACCGGATTCTTCAACGCACGCCAAGCAGTTTTCAGGTTGGCCCCTGCTTCTTTCAGCATCAGACCTGATTCATAAGCTGAATTCCTCGGCGATGGCAGAAAATGTTATCAACCAACTACTCTTTCGGGATCGAACGTGACGAGCAAATACTGGCCCAGAATGATTTTGACCATAGGAAATGGTCTAATCCTCTGGAGATAAGGTATCTGGGGGACTGTTTCCATGCATCACTTGACTTATCAGTCGTGCTCGAAAGACTTCCAAACGCCCCATCGATGAGATTCATTTGTGTCTATGGCCACGGAAAGGAAACAGAGGTGCGTAGTGTCGTTAGGCACTTTTTTGATGACTGCATTAATTTCAGTTGTCTTAGCGATCCTACTGGTAAGTCACATCGACGTAATAAGATGTGCAATCAAGCCGGTTGATTACCAGGTATGCTCATGCCCAACATGTGCCGAATGAGTCGCTGGTGGATACAGAACTGTACAAGGCACAAGAAGCAGAGCGCGGCAATACTGCACGTTCCCCGTCTGATCACACATCGCGACTCCGCTCAAGTTGGATCGATGCGGAGTATACAAATGAGAACCTGACACCTAAGGCATGGAGTGCAATGTGTGTTTTGAGAACATTCTTACGACGCCTATGCAGGTCCGCAACGGCGTGAAGATGGGAGAAGGCGACGGGACAGTCGGTCTTTTGAGCATGGGTGCAATGTGTGTCGAGGGATGGAAGCATCCTCGATGGAATCCTGCAAGAATCAACATTACGACCGTGGAGGTGCGGTGATTGATCGATGTAGATGTGGAATGAACTAACATGGATGCTCTCTGCTTCACCAGCTTCCTCATCGCCCTGTGCTGAATATCCCTCGCGGTGGTGCCAATACGAGTGACCACGTTGATATTCTCGGATCAACATCGCTCAATGAAATCATTCTCAAAGTTGCGACTGGCGTCGGCCACGAGATCGAAGAGAAGATCGTCTCCCATATACGAGAGTACGCCCAGCATATCAATTGGGACTGATGTTATACTACATTATGTTTATTATTGCATACGATCAACGAATGCATCATGCGGCACGATGACCAAGTCCCGCTTGTCACGCAGGGTCGGTCAGCTGTCAGCTCGGCTTTGATGTTCCCTCAGTGATATGCCACAGTCGAGCCCAATGGGATACCAATGTATATAACACCGAGGATGTAAATCAACCCAAGGTTAGTATCAAGGACTCACAGGACCATCATGGAGTCTACAATCCCGACTGTAAGAAATCACTCACCGTTCACGCTTGCGTTGTGCTTTACTCCGTTGCCTCGAAGCATACGCAAGTGCTTGTTATCGGTGGTGGCCCAGCAGGAAGCTATGCCGCCTCTGCACTAGCAAGGGAAGGACTGCAAGTCGTGTTGCTCGAAGCAGCGCAGTTCCCAAGGTCAGCTTTTTGGCACGCATTATTTTGAACCCTCAGTCCTCTCACACTTGTGACAGATATCACATTGGCGAGAGTCTGATCCCGTCGGTTCGTCATTATCTCAGGTTTATTGGTGCGGAACAGAAATTGGTCGAACATGGTTTCAAACACAAGGTACGACGTCATTGGAGCAGCCGTACACCATCCTTTTTGTTCTGAACGCCTTCCCATAGCCGGGTGCAGCTCTCAAGTTCAATCAATTCAAACGAGAAGGATGTACGTCGAACCCACCATCCGAATTCCAGTTCACATTCCAGATGTAATTACTGTTGTCACGCCAGACACGGACTTTGTTGCTATAGGACACAGTAATAGTTCTTGGAACGTGGTCGGTTCTTTTTCCTTCCAACACACTGATCTCACACTCATGATGGATGGCACACCAGACGCGTTCAGATTTCGATAAGCTGCTTCTGGATCACGCCAGGGTGTCCGGAGTGTGCGTGTACGAGAGGACGAGGGTGACGTCGCTTCGCTTCTTGGAACAATCACGCCCCGTGTCGGCCGAGTGGAGACGATCATACCCAACTGACCACTCAGGGGAGATTTCCTTTGACTTTTTGGTTGATGCATCAGGACGAGCCGGTTTGATGTCCGGTCGATACATGAAAAATCGACATTATAACGAATCGCTGAAAAACATTGCTCTCTGGGGGTACTGGACGGGTGTTGGGACGTATGGACGAGGGACAGAGCGCGAAGGCGCCCCATGGTTCGAAGCACTGACAGGTGCGTGCAGTAGGAGGTAAACTTGCGACAGAGAGCATCCTTGCGCGCTGACCGTGGCAATAGATGACTCGGGTTGGATTTGGTTTATTCCGCTTCATGACGGGACGACGTCCGTTGGCGTTGTCGTGAATCAGAAACGCTACCAGGAAAGGTGGAAGGAATTTCCAGGGACTTCGACGCTCGCGCGCTATCAAGCTCTATTGTCGCTTGCCCCCGAGTTGATCGGTCTGATCGGCTGTGGGGCTTTGATCGCGAAACCATCGGACGGGGACCCCCCAAGTTATTCGAGCACGCTGGTGCGATCTGCGGCTGATTTTAGTTACTCAGCATCGCAGTACGCAGGAGATTCTTTTCGTATTGTTGGGGATGCGGGGGGTACGTGGAATGTGGCAGTTCAACCTCGACGACTGCAATGTTCCTTATAAGGGCTACAGCATTCATTGACCCGCTTTTCTCGTCGGGTGTCCACCTTGCAATGACGTCTGCTCTATCTGCTGCAGCTTCCATCTGTGCATCTATTCGTGGAAACTGTTCGGAAAGTGCTGCTGCTGCGTGGCACACAAACAGGTTTAACTTGAGTTATACGCGGTAGGAACGAGGTTCACCCTGATCCATCGAGGAAACTGATAAGCGGACACATGCTTAGATTCCAGATGATCGTACTAAGCGCCTACAAGCAAATTCGGGCAACGCGATTTGATGTCCTCAACGACGTCGATGAAGATGGCTACGAACGCGCTTTCGCGATCATCCGCCCAGGTATGCGCGGACGTAAAGGAATTGTGGTCACTGACCGGGGTCTTCCTGCTTCCCCAGTCATCCAAGGCGCGTCCGACATGGGCACGCGGTTATCTGAACGGGAACTTCAGGATGCCCTCGATTTTTGCAGCACATTCTCACACCCGTCATCTTCGGACCAACGTGCGCGTGCCTTGCGATGTGGGCTGCCGGATAGCCTGTTTGATCTTTCCATGGAAATCGTAGACCCCAAGGAAATAGACGTCATTTTGGGTAAGGCAAGGACGAGCGTGGGTTCGTTCGACGGCACGTCGACACAGATCCTGAGAATGGTGATGGAACAGGCGAATGCGCGTCGAGTGGTACATCGAGAGTATCTCGTCAATAATCTCGAGGCGGAGGCGATTGACGGTTTTGTGGTGAGGTTGCAGAGGGGATCGTTGGGCCTGTCGAGGATGGGATGATCGAGCGCCCGGTATCATACACAGGTTGCGTGTCTCAGGTATTTGAATCTCGGTTTCAGATCAATTTGCTGTACGATGATGATCTCGGTCACTACGGAGACGCGGCGGCCCATCGGTCAGGAAGTAGTGCGCTGTTCCATTCAAACACTAGAAAGTCCGCAATTCTATGTCCAGCCGTCGAACGCACTGGCAGAGTCCACAGGCGGAGTGATCAAGGCGATGAAGATGCGACGGCGATGGCCAATCTTTCACGGGTGACTGACAACAGGCGCAGTGATCATATTCGTTCTCGAACGAAAAGAATGTCATCGCATCAAGGAACAAGTTTACTTCAACTTTCCGTGGTCCTTGGTAACTCAGAGAATTGAACGACAACCTCGAATGCTAATACCTTTCTCTAGGTCACAGCGCTCCTCGCCAATCAATGCGTGCGCCCTTACGCCCATCCTATTTCCCAGTCATAATCAGAGGCGAAAGTGCGCCTGATACAACTGGGCCAAACTCTGGTAAGATCATGATCATCAGTGCCAACACCGCACTGGCAGTCATCTTCGCTCGGGTTTGACCAACTCGCCGGTGACCTTGTCATCGTTGTTATCGGAGTTGTCGGATGTTCTTGGCGAACGTTCAATGAACGGCCACGCTTGCCCACTATGACGACAAGTTTCAGCGACGTGTTAGGAAACGCTTCCTTTCATCTTTGCGGCCAGCCGTCGATGAATCCCAGTCCGGTGTTTGACTAAACTTGGGAGTAAATCAAACTATCCAAAGGACGAAGGACCGCTGTTCATGTCAACTCAAACAGGAAGCCGCATTATGAGAGGAACTGCCTTGAGCGTCTCGTTCCGGAACTTCGATACGTATCATCATGTCACCGATGATGACCAGACCACGAGGCCTGCGTGGTTCATCAGAGATCGTGTTTATTTCCGCGACATCCAAGTGCGTGTGTGTGCGCGTGTGTGTTCTACTCGAATTTGGTGCATCATCTTGATCTCTCCCTCCAGAAACGAGCATTATGGATATATGAACCTCATCCTGTGTTCCATGCTCCACCTCGTAATATTCGCGAAGCTTTAAAAAGACCTGCAAAGGTGGTTATTCTCCACTCTCACTCTTACACACTTCGATGCACCTCCCAAAAGTGACCCTCTTGTCGTCCTTGTTGTTTTCCTTGGGCCACGTGCATGCCCGCCCTCTCAGCCGTGACACCGGAATGTCCAGCCTTATGATCTACACCAAGGTCAATACGGCTGGTACTGCCAACGTTGTCGAGAGAGACCGAGCTCGCGTCCAATCATTGAGATACGCTTCGCCTGGTAGCACTGGCAATGTGTCGATCAATGTTTCAAACAGTGTAGTGATCTACACGGCTCAGGTCGGTGTTGGCACCCCTCCCACATACCGTACGTTTGTTACTTGCTTGTGTTTTATGAACTGGCAGGCTAAAGGATCGTCTAGATACCCTTCTAGTTGATACGGGAAGTTCTAACACGTGGGTTGGAGCTACTCAGTCATACGTTTCCACCAATTCTAGCGTGAATACTGGCAATTCAGTTGTACGTCTCATCTCGTCGAACCAATACTCGTCTTATGATGTTCGTAGTTTGTGGGCTATGGTTCTGGGGCATTCTACGGAGAGGAGTGGCTAGACAACATTACGCTCACTCCTGACTTGTCCATCAGTCAGCAATCGATTGGTGTTGCGAGCTGGGTCCAAGGGTTACAGGGACTCGATGGTGTTCTTGGTCTCGGTCCCGTTGACTTGACCCAGAACACTGTCAACAACATTTATGAAGTCCCGACCGTGTTACACAACCTTTACACTCAAAAAAAGATATCGCAGGAAGTGCTAGGTGTCTTCTTTTCCCCGTCTTCCGAGTCCGATAACACTGGCACGCTCACGTTCGGTGGCTATGACAACTCGGTGACAACAAGCTCAGTGAACTACTTTCCACTCACAACGATCAACCCTGCGGCTTACTACTGGGGAATCGACGAGTCGATCTCGTACGGCAATACTAGTATTCTGAATTCGACTGCTGGGATCGTCGACACTGGCACCACCCTCGTTTTGATTGCCTCTGGTAAGTGGAATGTTGGCAATGGAATACCCCGAGTACTAAACTTCTCTATTCTGTTCATATAGACGCATTCCAGCAGTATACGTCCCTGACAGGTGCAACAATCGACCCTGCCACTGGCTTGTTAACTATCACCCTCACTCAATACGCCAACCTGCAGACGTTGTGGTTCCACATCGGAAGTGCTTCTTATGGGCTCACACCAAATGCTCAGATTTGGCCTCGTTCGTTGAACACTGCCATTGGAGGAAGCTCCACTGCAATCTACCTCGTCGTCGCTGACATTGGTTCCCCGTCTGGCTCTGGCTTTGACTTTTGCAATGGTTACACTTTCCTGTATGTCATCCTTTTATTGCGGAACCTATCATCTCATCGCTAACATGTCCATTGCATAGTCAACGCTTCTACAGCGTATTTGACACCGCCAATCAACGCGTTGGCATCGCTCAGACCATCTACACAAACTCCAACACCAATTAAAATTTTTGAAGGATTTGAGCTGTGTGCTCCGAGGGTCGATTTGGTGGCAATCTTAATAGTGATATTGGTGGTGCTGCCATGGACCCAAACGGTGTAATTTCGGAAAGGTATTCTGTCAATGACTGCCATATAGTCCGATGATCGAAGGCCGATTCAGACCTTCATCGATCATGTCTGCATGTCATTCATTCATTTGTTAAATTGACAAGTCACATCAACTTACAACCAAAGTCGTCAGATTAGACCAATGGTAGCACTCTTCCTGGAGAGTGAATATCATCACATCAGGAATCTGCGCCTACGACTTTCGATGCAATCCATCTCACACCTTTGCATGTTTTTGTGTTACTCCAAAGGGCTCGGTGATCAGCTGCCCCGAGCGATCCCGAAGTAACATGATGAGGCGGATAACACGGAAATTCACTCTAGATACCTAAGAACATAATCCGTGCTCGCCAAGAATGTTTCTGTTACGTATTCAAGGTCGACGTTTATAGTGGTACCATGGGTTTGTCCACGATCACGAGCCTGATCATCCTCCACCCATAGTACGTCGAGCGGCAGAAACACAATGCCGTACCGAGGTAAAAGCTCTCTGAGCACCATGTTTTGCAGATAGACTAGAAACACATCAGCATGAGATGACATACGGTTACTACTCCACGAGCTTGCCTTGTGCATTGAAGAGCAACGTCCACGGATCTTCAAGGACGGTTGTATTCATGACATCTGCGGTGAGAAACACTGATAGATGCAACATGAGCGCATGCGCTGTCGGGGATTGGGGTCGACGGCGTTGGAGAAACGTGTATTGTACCATGTCCAGGACCTTGGGGCGGACGCGCGATCGGAGGAGCACAGTCCTCGCGACACCTCGATGCGGAATACGATACCAACTGCTCGGCCATATCAACCATTTCCGTCTGCTCGGGCGAAGATCCCTTCTGATCGACCGCAAGAGCTGGAAAAGGTCAGGTAAAAAACGAGAGACGGTCAGATGCACCGCCGCGTTGAGGATTTCCAGCGATCGTGGAGCCAACTGGTACAGATGAACGTCATCGTGATTCCCGTATCCACCTGCAACGGCGGCGCGGGATTTATCCACGTAGTCTGGCACGTGATGTAAGAAGGACCAATTTCCTGTGTAGGTCTGTCCGGGTGCACTCAGAGGACCACGTCCCAAGATGACGATGTTCGCTTTCCGTGCAGCTGCGAGCCAATACGTCTCACGCAATCGAACACCTGTCATCGCATCTACAAATGGTGAGGTGTACTCCCAGGAAGATTCATTTCGTGTGGAACAGAGGGTGTCGGAGACGATGTAGTTGACAGCCGCGGACTCGGTGTCGATAAGTTCTTGTGCTGTCGGTGGTTTGACATAACGCGGTTGTGGCGTATCGTCCCGGAACTGCTGGTAAGGCAAGCAGATGTGGTGATGAGTGCAGAATTCATGATACCGGCAAGGAAACGGTTTCCCCTCGACGCGTTGCCTGCGTTGAAGGAGGAGTACATGCAGGCGGTAAATGTGCTCGCCACCGATCATGGTGATTCGCTTTCCCGCAAAGGATCCGCACATATCGACTTGCATGCCCGCGAGGTGATCCCCGTTTACCAACTGTAGACTGGAGAGTTCTTCGAGTGCTATATCATGAAAAGGTGGTAACTTTTGATGGTGATCATCGAGAGACATACGGAGCCGTTCGAACTTTGTACCCAAGCGATCTATAGCATTCCGTTCGGAAGTAGTTCGGGGCTCATCCTCGTAGACCTCGAAAAGGGACCGCATGGCCTCGTGCACAGAGCTATGCGCCGCTTGCAGCGTGTCTTTGGCGAGTAAACGGGCACGTCGGTTGTCATAGGCTGCCCAACGCTGATCGTTTACGAACGACCAAGTGTAGAAGAAAATGCTGGCGAGAACAAGACACACCAGGAGGAGTCTTGCAGCCATCTGGGAAGAAGAATGTGTGCGAAATATATACAAATAAAGTTGAACCAGGTTTACTTGTCCCGGCGATGAAGACATTCTCTACGACGACGACCGTTCTCGGGAAACGGAACAGTTCTCGACTGGTATTGCGCCTCTCGTCCAGTCCAGCACCGTCAGAGGCCGCCACAACAACACCCTCGACCGAAACACCCCCCAAGAAACCACGCTACCCATGTACGTATACCGGGTGTACGAAATCCTACGTGAAACCATCGAGGTTAGCGGAGCATCAGCGATCTCACACTGGCGAGGTCAGGATTGTGATTTGAGAGTCTCCCCCACCTTCTCTCACTTTTCCTCTATTTAGCGTCCGTTTGCGTGTAATTCATGTGGAAAGTCCTACCTGCGCGAGAGCCATCTTCAGGCGCACAGTAGGAGTCATTTGCCTAAATCTGAGAGACCTTATGTGTGCACGGAATCTGCGGAATGTAGTAAACGCTTCTGGACGTTTCAACATCTTGTCGTCCACGAAAATTCTCATCGAGGAGACAAATCGTATATGGTCAGTGTTTGGAATTCGCGTCCTGTGCTGCCAACCTCATGCGATTCACTTAGTGCCAAGAGGCTGATTGCGACGAGGTGTTCTCCAAGCACCACCAGTTGCGTACTCATGTTTGTGACGCACATTCCCCACCAGGAACGAAATCGTATATTTGCTCCCATCCAGGATGCACGAAATCGTTTGCAACAAACCAAAAGTTGCGAAGCCACATGAGAACACATGACGGTATGGATTGTACGCCCAGGTTTACTTGATACAGTCTTGTATTCACCGTTTCCACGTCAGACAAGCGATACACTTGCTCGTATCTTCACTGTCTGCCAGGTCCCGACAAGGATCCTGTTTACTTTCGCACGTGGTCGGCCTTGCAGGCGCACATGCGGATTGACCATCCCCCGACATGCATGCACCCCAAGTGTGATCGCCGTACATTCGCATCGCAACATAACCTTAGAGCCCACCAGAAACTGCATGAACAACAGGAAGCTGAAGCACACCTTTACCACGCTGACGGGCCTGGTGCGTCTGAGGATGCAGTCGATACCGAGGGCGCTCAACCTCGGAAACGAAGGCGTGGTGGAGAACTTGGGCGTGACTGGAAATGTGACCTTGCGGGCTGTGGAAAAGACTTTAAATCAGTATGTTCTGTTTTGGAGCTGCTCACGATGCTGCATGGATTGATACTCTGTGCAGCAAAATGCGCTGACAACGCATCACAACGTCTTTCATCTCAGTCAACGGAACCATGTGTGCCCCTACATACACTGCAACAGCTCTTTTGGATACAAACATCTCCTCGAGCGCCATCTGGCTAGACTACACTCATCGAAAACTATCCACGCGGAGACAGCCTCAGAAGAGGAGGCAACTGCTACCGACGCAGATGACGCCATGGGTATCGAGGCGATCACCGGCAAAGCCTATGCGACCCGCTTACAAAATGCAATGTCTGTACGGTGCCCATACCCAGACGTCGGCGCGCTGGTGGCGTCAGGTGCTACTCTAGATGCCTATGGACCATCATCTAGCAAGATGTGCGAGCATGTCTTGACGCGTGCCTATGACCTTCGTCGCCACCTGAGATCGGAACACGGGGTGGATACTGAAAAGGAGAAAGTGGACGTCTGGGTCAAGGCACAGAGGCACACCCAGCATGTTAGTCCCGCTATCTAGATCACAGCCATCTTGTTGGCAAAAACCATGCGGGTTGGCTCGTCTTGTGTGGTTGCAAGTTCTGTTCCTGGTGAGCAAGTTCCGACCGTGCTGTCCTTGATATCATCTGATCTACAGACTACAGTACGTACTTATTCCAGGTCGTCATTTGTCCTTGAAGTTCCGGTGACCTTCGTGTTCCGTGTGCCTGCACCCTAGAATGTACAAGTATGAACTGAACCGATCTCACGAGCAATACGAGTTCTTGTCCAGCGAGTTCGAGGCCGCATGCCGTACTAGATGTGTGTCATTGTTTGGTGCCATCGATATGTGCCCTACAGCAACGGTCCCTCATAGCCTCAGTCTTTGTACTCCATTGCATCGTCCTTGACGACCACGACCATGCAGAGACACAGTTTCAGCGCACTTAACTCGACCTTCATCGTCGATGCCGAGTACGAGTTCGTCAAGGAGCTCGGTCAGGGTGCCTACGGCTGCGTCGTTGCTGCGCGACACAGGAGATCAGGTGAAGGGTGTGCGATCAAAAAAATCACCAACATCAACACCAAGGCAAGCCCGTTGATAGTCCCGCGTGCACGTATTTTCATTCGTAATCTTGTTTCTATAGCGTATCCTGACGAAGCGATGCCTTCGCGAGATCAGGTATGTCTCTTGGCATACCAAGGCGGCGTGGAAACATGTATCTGATGATGTATTTGGAGGTTACTCCACCATTTTAGAGGACACAAGAATGTGAGCGACATATCGTCCTTGGCGCCTCAAACGAGCGGTTACTGATCCTAAGCGGACAAGATAACTTGCTTATATGACATGGACATCGTCTTCCAGCCCAATGGCAACTTTGACGAGGTGTATCTCTATGTCAGTGATGAGTAGCTTTCCCGTCCGCGGATGACAAATGCCATCTATCTACTTTGTAGGAAGAACTCATGGAGGCAGATCTCCATGCGATCGTAAGTAACGCTAACCACCGCTCTCCGCCTACTCGCTTACGTGCACCTATCAGATTCGCTCAGGACAACCCCTCACGGATGCTCACTTCCAGTCGTTCCTATACCAAACCCTCTGCGGCTTAAAGTATATCCACTCTGCAAATGTTCTCCACCGGGATCTCAAGCCTGGAAACCTCCTCGTAAATGCCGACTGTGAACTTAAGATCTGTGATTTCGGCCTTGCACGCGGGTACACGCCTGGTGTTGGCAATTCCAAGACCGCTGGAAACCAAGGGTTTATGACGGAATACGTTGCCACGCGATGGTACAGGGCTCCAGAAATTATGTTGAGTTTCGCCAACTACGTGCGTGTTTTCCACTAGATACTATTTCTGTACTGCTGATCCCGGCACAGACCACTGCTATCGACGTCTGGTCTGTGGGTTGTATCCTCGCTGAACTCCTGGGCGGAAAGCCCATCTTTAAAGGCAGAGAGTAAGTTTCGACTCGGCATGTATGACGTGACGACCCCAATTATCTGCAGTTACGTCGATCAGTTGAACCAGATCTTACACTATCTTGGCACTCCATCCGAGGACACGCTTCGCCGGGTTGGCTCACCCCGAGTCCGTCTAATCACATCTTAGGTGATACACGCAGACTAACCCGTAGCCCTTACTCTAGGCACAGGACTACATCCGATCGCTACCCATCAAACCCCGTGTACCATTCGCAACCCTGTACCCCCATGCTAATCCCCTCGCCATCGATCTCCTCTCCCAGATGCTGTGCTTTGACCCTGCCAAACGGATCAGCTGCGAGCAAGCGCTAAACCATCCATACCTGCAAGTATGGCACGATCCGGCCGATGAACCCGTTTGTGAATCGGTACATCTCTTTTCGTCCTTTTTGCCTACGTCAAAGTCTGACCTTACGTTCTCTTTCCGCCCGCCCTTATTTTTCCTGGATCTCATGTTCTACAGAAATTCGACTTTTCTTTTGAAGAGGAAGACTCAATCGAGGGCATGAAGAAGTTGATTGTAGAAGAAGTGAGCTCTTTCAGAAAGGAGGTTCGCGCACAAGCAAGGGCGGCAGGTCAGATCCGCAGACAGGATAGGTGAGTTGCCGTCGCCGGGTCGTTCGAGGTCGTGGGCGCCGTCCTTTTTGTCTCCCGTCTTGTACTCACATCCACGTGCGCTGCTCAAGTCTACCGATTCCATCCCGGGATGAGATACTCAGCTCGCCCGTGCGCGACTATGGAGACGTCCCGGGAGCGACGTCTGGTTTCTCGTTGTCTGCGCACAAACCACCGACACCTGTCATGGACGACCCGAGCGACGAGCTCGATCGGGAGCTCGCGAGGGCACATGCTGGGAAACGCTGAGTTTTTTTCAATACATATGATATGTTTTGAGAATTCGCTACGTGCAAACCACTGTGGACTTGTGGTGGATAGATACGCGAACGATGAAGGCATGGAGTGATGTTGTGTGGTATACCTCCTCGGAATCGTAAGACCTCTGGCTCGGGCTCGAGCCGTACTGCTCATGTCTTGTATATTCAACTGAGTTGCTTTAATTGATGCATCGATTAAACGCAAGACCTTGCTGGCGAACGTATTATCGGGCGAACTTGATCTAGTATCGTCTTCACCAAGCAAACACTGAGTTGTTCTTCCAAATCGCTATTGAGTCCATGATTGGACCAACTCTTTACATGACACACCGCGACTCGAATGCAAGTGCTAGTGGCCGGGCGCTGCACAGGGTCACGGTCACCTTCCAGACGCTTTCGCGAGCCGGGCCTGCACGTCCTGCAGATGACGGTCAGTATCCTCTTCAAAGGGCAGTGTTCCGTGACTTGGACTCACCAATATCGGCATGCCATGGTGTTCGCCGACTCGGACGCTCCGTGCCACTGGCAACTCTTCTGGCTGCTCCCATTGCCAGCAGCCATACCAGAGTGAGTCATGGGAGTCGAGTCTGGCCGCATGTTCGCTTACTACCACTCTTACCCCCCCGAGATCTCGAAATGTGATCAAGAAGCTCACCCCCAGCGCCGATAATGTGGCTCCTGCCTTTCTCCCCGTTCGCACACTGGCAATAGCCATAGAAAACTGCGGATGGCATCTTCCAGATCAATGGATCAGAAGTCGATCGTGGTTCATGACGACGCCGAGGAAAATGGCGATAGTGACTGTCGCTTCTCACCGACGTTCCCCATATTTCTGGCACTTCCAGAGTCTGGACGCTCCATCGAGTTGATCGACAGACGGCTTTCGAGCCTTGTTGGCCTCCTCTGCTAAACACGGGTTGGGGTGAAAGATCAGACCTTTGCGGCGGCATTCGTACTCGAAGAAGAAATAGACTCATTCTAGTTCCTTCTACTGTTTCGAATGTCAAGACCTTCACCACTCGTTACGCACTTGTTCCCAAGAACAAATCTCACTTACTACTAGGGGACGTTACCGATGGAGTGAACGGTTTATGCGCAGCCTGCGAGAAGCTTCCCAATCAACACTTGGTCGTGCTGCAACAATCGACGAAGAAAAGGTGGATACAGTATAACAGTAGTATCGACGAATTAACCATTTTTTGTTGTGGGTGAAAGTGTTCTGTAATACACGACCGGAACTAAAAAAAAAAAAAAAAAAACACGGAAAATTGAAGGTGAATACATAATCCATCAGATCAGACCCAGAGCATCACGCCATGATACGCTCGACATCCGTCAGGGATGCTTTGGTGCTCTCAACGATGCAGTTGATCAGGGGCTGATAATCACCTTCCCAGGCCTGCTTTCGGGGATAGGAAGTGGTGCGTGTGTGTCAACGGAATCTTCAACCTCAGCCTGATTCACACCCACCGTGTTCATACTTTCGTAATACGCAGTGCGCCACATGGGCGAGATGCACACTGGAGGAAGGCCGTGGCGCACCAGGGGGATGGATGCCAGCAGCCTTGCCATCCGGCCGTTCCCGTCCTAATGTATGCGCGACGAGGCATGAGGCGATGAGATCTAGACCGACATAAAAAGATGCTCACATCAAAAGGGTGACAACGCGTAAAGGTGATGTGGATCCACGCAGCAGTGGCAAACGGGTTACGCCATCGCGCAATATATTGCTACATGACAGTGAGCATCGATAAGCTGCTCGGCGAGATCATACGCATACCCTTCCCATCTTGCAAATGTAATCCAACTGCTGGTCTACCAACTCGGCGGGGCAAAATGCGAGGTTATATTGGTGGCTCCGTACCACGGCTGACTTTTGGGTGGCTTGCCGCGTGAGACCCGCGTTGACATAGTGCACTGCGCTAGTGCACTCGCCGCCTTCCACGATCTGGATCTTAGAGGAACGCATGAGCTTACTGTGGATTGCCTTGATGGTCTCCGTCGTTAGCTGCTCAACGCGATCGGTAAGTTGTAGGATCGATGTGTATGCCTACAGTTAGATTCAGTTTTCGTTTCGCAATACAACATGATATAGGCATGGGTAGCGGTGATCAGGCAGCAATTAACTAGAGAATGAATGACAGGAATACGTGCCTCATCGAAATCGAGCAAAGCGTTCGCGAGTACTTCTGGATTCCTCACTTCGTACCCGGGTGCGCACTGGACGAAGGAAGGGATGAACCCGTATCGCGTTAATGCCTCGATGGACTACGAGTCGGGTCACTTGTGTTTCCCCGAGAATGATGAACGCTTGCGCTGACGCACTTCGGGTACGAGCTCACAATCCTGATCGAAAATGATGGCCTGTAGCCAGCTATAGTTGAGCAACTGTCTCTGATACCTGAACGTCCGCCAGGTATTGAGAATGTCGGGGGCAGAGGCGGGGAGCATTGGCCACGAGAACGGATTGGCGAATGCACGAGCTGGTTTCCAATTTTGGAAGAATCGAAGGTTATCAGCTTTGTGCGCTAGGTTGAACACGTAACAGAAGGACAGTATGATCAGTATGGGGAAGCACTAAGGTGGTGGGAAAGCTCACCCTGTCTCTCTGTATCCCCTTGAGCCAGGCTGCGCAACTTGGAGACAAACTCCGCAAATGATGCGCCCTGCGGACCCGCATTGACCGAGTGAAGCACCTATTCACCAATATCATAGCCACACGTTGCAGTTCACATCACATAGCCACGTAATCGCGCACCTCGTCATACAACTCTAGCGCGGTACTGAGAGACCCTCCAGCAGCACGCATGTCTGCAACTCTGACCTGGAAGAATGGGACTGGGAACTTTGGGAGGTAGTAGTCCTCCCAGGCGAGCGCAAGCTCGCGGAGGCATCTCTCGACGTCGGAAGGGTATACCGCGTTGTGGAGACGAGTAATGATATTGCAGAGGGCTTGGGCATCATCTTGTGGTACGATCTCAGGGAGGACCTGGCTCGCAGGCAGTTGGTGGAAGACGATGAAGTGAACGGACGGTAGAGGACAATGGCGATGGGTGATCGAGGTTAAGGCGAAGACAGGGAGAGGACGTCAGACTACGTACGACGAGTTCATGCACCGAAGTGTAGTCCCAGCCTGCGATATGCACTGGCGCGAGTTGGACACAGTGGAATGGTACGTGGAAATCTGAATCTGTGTCCATAGTGACTAGGGAACAATGAGTACGGCGGCGTCGAGCGTAGTTACAAGCGCCGACTGAGAAACAACGTCGGAAAGGGTAAATCAGCAGTACACCGGAAGCAGTACGATGAAGACTCTCACGTAGGACGTTATCCACGGTGGTCTAGTCGTACGGGAAGGAACGGGATTAGAACACAGACACCGCGTCCTGATGAGGGTAGTACCTGAGGCAGATGACATCTGGGGTGCCCACATGCCCACCCCCGATGATTGTGACCGAGCTAGGATGAACCCTGGCGCGCAGACGTGTCCAATCAACTTCAATGGCCCATCACTGTCGTGGTGTGGCCGTCAGCTGCATGATCTGCCGCGCACTCACCGAGCGCACTCCCAGTGACCATGGCAATGAATCCGCATCGCAGCATGAGCGAGGTGGAGTAATTGTCGAGAACATGGGAAGTCACTGGCAGAAATTTACAAAGCCGCAGGTTTCATGATAAAATAGCGAAATACGATCGCTATTCCTCATCTATAGGAGATGTGAGGTTAATATCTCCTCGAAAGATGAGGCGACTACTAGCCCTCTCCGTCGGCCACCCCCGCCTACCAGCTCAGTGCGCTCTTGACTACGAGACACCGTCAACGAGGACGTCACCGTGTCCAAGCAAACGGACTGGATCTGGCCACGGGAATGAAGTTCACCGGCATCAAGATCTGTACTATCGGGTTTCCGACGGTTAGTACATACTTCCAGACCTAAGACAACATCTAAGTAATGTAATGATACTGATACCAACACTGTCCTGTCCTGGGCATGCACCCGTCACTGCAGGTGTCTTGGTGGCATCGGTGTTTCGCTCCTAGGCTACTCGCATTTGTCGCCATCCCACTCAATCAGCTTGGTCTGCACGGTATCCAACCCTACGCACGACAGTCTGCTGCATGACATTGAGTGGTGTATTTTGGAACACACCCCCGAGCGACGGGAAATGGTGTACAAGCGTGCATGCGAGTCGGCATGCATGCAGGGTGTTTCCAACGTCTTGTCTCACTACCTCTTTGTTCCTGTCGAAGTCGCAGTTTCACTTCCATCTTCGCCTCGACATCGGTGTTTGAGCCTGCAGTCGTGGGTGCATTCGGCGAGCAACGGAGGCACTGGCGATCGACCATGCAACGTTCACTGAAACATACCGCTTGTTCCACGGGACGACGACGAGCCCTAGCAGGTCTGCCCCAGTTTCAGCCGCCACCAACACGTCCTGTACGTTCCTGGTTCCACCCACACTTGCCCATCCATTCTTCGGCGGCAACGGCCAGTTCAACAAGCGGTGGATAAAGGTCCGAAGGTCCTCGGCGCACATCAGTGCCTTGCCAACAACTTGCACTGTGCGAACACCTTCATTGGCGTAACCCTCACGCCTTCAAGTTCACTGATCCCACTCGGAGGTAATTCTGCCATATCTGCAAGTCAGCTCGTCGTACCGATTCCCCTTCCACCTCATGCTCAAATATTATATCTGTGATGCGCACTTCTGCAAGCCTGATGGACCCTGGTATCTGCAATATAGCACTACTGTGACTATGTCTGTAACATGATACTGGTTCGGGGCGATTCACAACCATCTTCGGTAACCTCAGTCCACCACCGAACAAGTAACTAAAGCACCCCACAGAGCCTCAACAGCAGCAGCCCCGCCCACATGCAAACCGCACCAGCCAGGAGCCAAACCCCTACTCTTTATAATCACCACTCCGCCCAACGGCGTGACCCCAACCCACCTAGCTCAGCGCTAGAGTGAAGACCCACCAGCGGCGCAACCGCCACCCGGGACCCTCACCAAGCCCCCGACACCAAAACCCACGCCAAGATTATGCGCTGGGTTTCTTGCTTCCCTTTTTATGTAAAGCACACACATAGTTAAGAAACCCGAGACTAGCAGTCCCCACCATATGCACCCCGCCCGTAGGGCTCCCCCGATACAGATATGACTAGTTAACATACGAACAGACACCACACATACTTAGAACTATGTAGGCAAATGTCTGGCAAGGAACATGTAGCTCCACAGGACAATAAACAAGGAAAAAAAAAAAAAAAAAAAAAGATACTGGTTAACATGCATCTCGTAGCACACACAAGTTTGAAATCTTTCATTGACATTAAAGGATTTCTACAAGTTGAAAGACCTCTGGTTTGATCAGGGCAACCAAGTTATTCAAAGAGGCATTCAAACACCTACCCTCACAACACAGTGATTTTGCAATCATTGCTGGTCAACTAGCAGCAACCAATCTTGTGGTCCAGTGGTTTCACTGGAAGGCAACCCAGGACTGGGTCCAGGATGCTGAAAAGCATAACTCCTTGGTTTCAGAGGTCTACCATGCATCACTTAATACACCAGCTCACTTTGTTTCCTTCTAGAATCCTGACATGAGGCAACGCAAGCGAGGGTGCAGACTGACCTCAGGAAGCATGCCAAAGGACAGTGGAAGAAGGAATGGACTCCTACTGGCATGTTCAGGAGGAATGGCAGTCTGCGGTGGACAAGATTCACTGTCTGCATAGGTTCTTGCGATCTCTCTTATCTCCCACATATGCCTGCGATGCTATCATTGTTCTCCACACATGGCCACCTGCTCATGTGTCCCTGCCTTGCTCACTCGGCGATGTCATACAGTTATCAGAACTCATACAGGACTCTTGTGCATGTGGAGATAACAAGGAGTCTGGGTCAAGCAAATATTGCAGGAGTTGTGGTCATCCGTGCTTCAAAATGACACTCAGCTGTCTCTGGGCTCGCGGATCTGGTTGTGTCTGACGTCGAGATTCACAAACTTCCCATTCAAGAACCTGATGAATCTCTATGTCTCTTCATGCACCCTCTCGCTCTCAGCTTTTACCTGCGTGCGCGACCGTGTTCGTTAACAGGAGGCCTGCGGCGTCTGTGGAAGAGCGAACGTGATCTCATTTGCGACCGTCGGTCAGGCACGAGTCGCAAACACAAAACTAAGCGAGTCACCAGAGGTGGAGTGCGAAACCGAGAAGATTCGCCACTACGCGAACATGCCCCCCTCCTGACTTGAAATTCGAGACCCGTCACTGGCACTGCGGCCACCGTCGAAGGTGCCGTACAGGCATTCCGAGACCATCGCTGGGTCCACCTTGCCTGCCACGGTGCCCAGCACGCGAAATCGTGGTTCGAATCGTGGTTCGCGATGGGAGACGGAAAACTCACGCTCAATGCGTATCATCCAGGAACGCTACACGAATTGCGAATTTGCATTTATGTCTGCGTGCCATACCGCGGTGGGGGATAGGTCGACTGCGGGACGAGGTACTTCAACTCACAGCTGGGATGCGGCTCGCGGGCCTCAATGGGGGTCATCGGGGCGCTGTGGAAGGTAGATGATCAGTCGCCCACCAGGTGGTCACCCGGTTCTACAAGGAGATAGGTTCAAATAGCCGATTCTTCATTTCGACCATGTGGCTGCGGCGCTGAACGTTGTCGAGGAAGAGAAGTTGGAGAAGCGGATCGTATTTGTTCATATCTATCGGAATTTGAGACCGTCATCAACGACCAATGTAAGCTTCTTTTCTTTGTATGGATGTACATTCATTTCTTCCAGATATGCTTTGTGTCTGGTTATCTATAAAATCCAGGCTTCGGCGCCAGAGCCTATGTGCCGTTGGAGAAGCAGATCGTGTCTGTGCATTTCAGCCTCTTCGGGGGGGAGGGGGGGGTTGGTACAATTCGTGCGTGTATGTCTGGTTCTTTGATTTCTTGATACACATTGTATATCTAGGCTTTGGTCTAACGCAGTGGATTTGCGGCTTTCATTTGACGCAGGTTTCTTTCATTACGATCAATACAACGTTTCACGTATGTTCCTCTATTTCTTGATATATACGCGTTGCCAGTGTGTTCGATTTTGTGCAATACCACAACAGGGCGGAAACCACTTACAGAGGAACATGCCCTCCGAACAAGTCATGGTCCAAGAAACTCAGTAGCAAGACAATATATAAGAGTGAACGAAGATATGTTGTATGTGGAATTTATTCATCTAGCACTTCGCCATCATGATTTAAGGACATGAAGGGCGCATATTTAAGACGACGACAGGTCGTGAAGATATTGTCATCATGAATATTGAGTCACACAGAGCTCATGATATAACCGACTTATCGATATTCAGTGCCTGTGAATCAAGTCAAATCAAGTTTAGATCATGATCCATCCCTCGGCACCACATCCACCACCTTTACATACTCTTACACCAGACTTCCCGGCGCCAACGCAAGCAAGCAACTTGGGGATGTGGCCACATTCGTACGAGCTAGCTGTCTGCTCGCCAAGTCACCTCGATGTGTCACTTCGGTCTCCGAAAACTTGACCGTCAGAGCGAGACAAGACAAAATATCTGCCAAGAGCGGCCAGATTGACTAGCGCAGCAAGGATCAGCTCTGTGCGCACCCAATATCACTCACATCCCACCTTTCATGATACACTGGCGTCCGATCACCGGCACTAGTCCATCTGCGTTATTGTGTAGTCGTTTCCATTTCGACCGCAGAGAACGACCACTACGAATATCAGTGAGCGTCTATATCCTCACCCAATAGTAGAACGCTTACCCCCGAAGAACCACCCGCAGGCAACGTCGTCAAGTTCTCGGCGGGCCCATCCCACACGTACCGCCATCCATCCTTCGCGACAGTGTCCCAAGAGAACGTCACCACATGCTGAGCCAGCCATTTTGCCCGTTTGATGCTGATCGAAGGGCCACGACCTTGGATATGCACCTCCGCCAACGCCGTAAACGCATCATCCTCAGAAACACCCATAAGCGACACGAAGGCCGCTTGGGCCTTTCGTGACTTCACCAAGGAGATTACATCCCCCGCGCTAAAGTTGTCGCAATCGACGATTCGGAGATGGGAAAGGTGCATTGGGGCGGTTTCCCCGTGTAATCCTTCTAGAAACGAGCGCGACATCATAGGACAGCTGATCACGGAGAGCCTCTCTCCGTTCCATCTACAAACGAGGTCTTCTATCGGCGTATTCGAACCCATGGATGAAATCGTGAGGTTGGTAGAAGAAAAATGGATGTTGGAATCCGAATCGGGCTCTCGAAACCCATGGATGATGCAGTCAACGATGGTGATGTCTTCCCGCAATCTTGTCCCCACGCGAGCCCGTGTGAGAATGCCTCTCAGAGCTGTCCTACCAGTAATCTTGCGGAGGCAGAGGACTGTGGGTCTGAGCATGAGTAGGCTCAGATATGGTGCGTTGTCATCGAAATGAATGTCCTCGACCGTCAACTCTCGTACTGACGGGAAGACATCGATCACCGATAGGAACTTGTACAAGGAAACGGCACTTCCACCGGAAGCAGAATCACCACAGATGGTCAATGATGTTGTGTGTTTGAACCAGTTGGCGAGACGGGGATGGGCCATCAAAGGATGCTTGAGAAAGTGACCATTGAACGTGACTTCCTGGAGGCGAGGAACTTCGAGTTTCCCTTCGTATTCATGACTGCTTTCGTGCCACTTTGATACATGAGATATACGGCCAGCGTCAGAGCGACTCATCAGCGTGAGCACTTTGAGGTGTGGGGCGCGTCCACTCTCCCTCCAGAGTGCGGGGATTGAGGAGCTATGTTCGACATCGAACGACAACGACCAGATGTGGCTGATGTGTGGACGGAGGAGTTCCATTGCACGACCAACACTTGCACGCTCCGAGGCGTTTGTCTCGGAAGTGCCATGATGCCTGGTTACGATAACCTTCAACGGTTGATTGCCTGCCCATCCGAGCGTTGTACGAGCTGCATTTAGCGACATTGCGATAGCATCCAGTGTGATGACCTGGCGTGTCCAATAGACAGGATTGGCTCTCAAAATCTGAAACCATCCGATGCACACGCAGGCGAGTGAGTATGGAAAGAGAGATGATGACAGGGGTTCCTCGTGGAGCCACAAAGCCGGGTTTCTATTATAGACATCGTCTTCCAAGCCAACGCATGATTCAAATACGAATTGGAAGATCATCTGCACGATTTCGGTGGGGAGGGAATGGGGACCTGTGGGCCATGACTTGGGGGAGACTTTCCGTACCATACCAGGCATTGGCGTCGAGCTGTGCTGTAACTTGTGGGGTGAGGATATGAGGTTGGAGAAGACCGCGATCGCACTTGGTTGTTTCGCCTCTGGCGAGTGCGCGCAGTTGATGACACAACCGAGCGCATCAGGCTATGACGACGATGTCACTGACAGAATTCTCATCAAACAACGACGGCGCTCACCATTGAAGAATTCATATTGATGCGAATGGCCGCTGGCAAGCTGTTGTGGAATGAATTAGAGTCGACGTTACCCAAACCTTACAGTAGTAGATGAGTCAGTGTCGGCTGCTCCTGTGTCACTGCATCCGAAAACATTCATGTCTTGTCACTTTGGTAGAAGAACTATAACTAGGCCAAGTTCTAGCGTGAATTTGGCCTGTATCATGCTGCAGGTTGATTAGGATCAATAATTGTTCAAAGCGTCTCCCGCTACCGCGTGCATCTCACTCCAACCCCTGTAATAGTTCAGATGTAAAGAGAAGAACAATTGAAGCAGCGTTTTTAACTGCGCAGCAGGTGGGTTACTGAAATCTTCCGTGTATGTAGTAGTAAAGTGATATGAATCGTCGGCGGCCAAGATGATTGTATATCAATAGATGCTTGGGGCGGTTTATGACATTGCAACCTTAGTGCATGTCGAGCAAGCGTCGTATTCTGGCCCAGTGAATAAGACGAGCTAGATAACCCAAATCCTCGGGTCGCACTGCTAGTCAAGCGCTAAAGAGCAAGTGCGAGCAAGAACTTGGTCGACGGCATGTGAAGGTCAATCGTGATCGTGAATCGTGGTCGCGGACACACGGCCGATTGCTGGCCCCGCAGAAGGACAAAACCGCGTCATCTGCCCATGGTGGACTCTTGAGTCGGTGGTAAAGTTGAAGCGGACGATACCATTGCACATGGAAAAGAGGGGACATACTCGCCTTGGTGCGATTCAACTTCACCTAGCACTGGTTGTCCACTCGGCGAACTTGCCTCAGACATCCTCTAGAAGCCCGGTTTCCCTTTGAGTCTCATATAGAGCACACACACCATTGTGGGAGATAACAGTGTACTGTTGCAGTCAGTCGATCCCATCTTCAACTTAGTAACCGCCAGTACACCGCCATGCTCGCCGATGGTGGCACTCCCAGCACTGCTGTCGATGCCTGGTGGGAAATCTGATCAGTGACAGAGTCCAGTGAGGTGCGGTGTGCATAGCGACCCGTTGATGATGTGAATACATGAGAAGAGGAGAGTGTCCATACAAGACACGATTTATATAGCCAGACCTTTGTGGACTGCGTCCATTCTCGATTTCGCTTTCTCGACCATTCCTTCACCCAAATCTGCGTCTGGCACGCAACACTGTACTTCAAGACTTTGTACACACACACACCTTACAATGTCCATCACCCTCAAGGCTGAACTAGAAACATGGACTGCTGCCCTCAAGGCATATGACGAGCAGGATTTTGTCAAGGCTCTCGATCTATTCTCCGTCAGTCTCAGATTCCACACTCCCTACGCTCATTCACACCCATAGCTCCTCTACCAGCATATCGCAGATTCCTCAAAGATCCTCACCAACATGGGCCTTATATACGCTACCATCGGCGAACACGAGATCGCCGTCGAACATTTCATCGCTGCGACCAACCTCGATTCCTACCTTGCAATTGCGTGAGTGTTCATCATACCATTCGGCCCTGAGGGCTGACAGTGTCACATGTACATACGGCACCCTGTGTCTGTCGCATTGTCTCCTTCTCTCATCATTTCCATTTCTAGGCACTTCCAATCTGGCGTGTCTAACTTCCTCATAGAGCGCTACGACCTTGCGCTCTTGAACTTTGAGGATGCTTATCTCTATCTCCGTGGGAATGAGGCCATGTCAGTTCTCATTAGCTCGCCCTACTTATGGACTCATATGTGGCTTGTAGTAACTATGAACAAATTGGTCTCAAGTTTAAACTCTTTTCTGCTGAAATCATGTTCAACAAAGGCCTCACACAAATGAATCTCGGATACACGGAGCAAGGGATGGCCGACATGCAAGAGGCCGGCAGACAAATGGTTACAGATGAACACCATGTTATCGACGAAGCCATTCGAGATTATGGGGAGGGGTACACCGTATTCAGCATCGTTCGTGTTTTTGTTCCATTTGGTATCTAGTACTTCGGCTGATGTATGTCACAGCCCGTCGGTGTTCTTTACCGTCCGTCGGAGAATAAGACCAAGAACTCCAAGAGCAAAGACTATCTCGGAAAAGCTGTAAGTTTCTCCATGTCTCTTGCACTCCGCTTATCTGGTCCGCCTCCGCGACAACAGAAATTGGTTGCAGCGAGTGATTTCGATGATGCCTTCACTGAATTCACAGGCGTAAAGAAATTACAACAAGCTTCTGGAGAGAATACTGACAATAAAGAGGAATCCGATACCGAGTTTTCCGCAATGAGCAGGAGCGCATCCGTACCCTTACCCCGTACGCCATCCACTTGTTGACACATTACTTTTCCCTCTCAGATCGTACAGGCACAGAGTCAGTCGTGGAACGCCGTGCTACTCTCGAGCGTTCCATGACGTCTCTCCAACCCGGTCCCGGAGTTCGCCCGGATGTAGCCACTATTCTTGCCTCGCGACAAGTGCAATCGGTTTCAAATCCCGCAAATGTACCACCACGGCCCCTTGCATCGGACCTTTCGCAGAGTAACACTGCGCTAGGCAGGAGTAACACGACACGGTTAGAAAGAGGCGCCACGACCAGTCCAGGGGTGATGCCTCTGAGAGCGAAGACGCCGCATGGCACTGCCGGTGGGGTTGTGGGTGTTGGTACAGGTAGCACGAGCGCAGGCGAAGAGACCGGAGCACCAGCAGGCGGTGCGCCGACTGCGCTTCGGAGTCGGCCGAGTCTTCGGAGACTACAAGTGCAAGGGGCGCCTCAGCAGCAGGTACCACAGGCATCGCCCCTACCCCTCCAGCCGGGTCAGCATACGAACTCAAACCAAAGTGTGACATCCTTGGTGTTGTCGGCTGCACCTGTACCTATGCAAGGAGGTGTGTGTGGTTCATTATTTTTTTTTGTCTTCCAGTTCGGGGATGATTCGTGAACAAGCGACGGAACTGACGTTGTTCGTGCTTTGAATTTCTGTTCAGGCGGGCACCTAACGCAATTCTACGATACAGTTGTAGATGTGTATACAGATAACTCTGTCTTGCGATCGGCGATTCCCCGTCTTCCAGCTTCCCAGGTTCAACCAAACGTATTGTCTTCGCAGAGGCAGTCTCTGGCGACATATCGACTACCGCAACCACAGGAACAGGAACAGCAACCGCTCCCCACATGGACGCAGCCTCAATCTGCCCCGAGCTCGGTTAGGACGTCTAGTAATACGAACACGAGATCTGGATCAAGTCGTGTACCGCCGAGGGCTGCGAATGCGGACATGATGAACCCGATTCCAGATAGGGGTATGGGCACAATTGGTGCGGGTGGAGGAACACGCCGCCGGAAGCCAACACGCCGCCTGATAACGCGCAGAGCGACGATATACGACGGCGACGAGGGTGACGATGGATTTGTGACAGGCGACGATGACGAGCTTGAGATGGCAAATATCCGTGTCAAGGTACGTTGTTATGGGTGCCTTGTTCCAAAGAAAGAAATGATGATGAGATTTTCTGTAGCTGCACTACCAGGGCGACGTGCGCGGGATGACGATTCCACTTATAACGTCGTTTAACGAATTCGTCAAACGTGTGACCACCAAATTTGAGACATCGCTGACGGGGTTGAGGATGAGGTTTATGGACGAGGAAGGGACAAAGATCAGTCTCCGGGACGAGAGCGATTTCGAGCTTGCGATTGAGACGGCACGGGAAATTGCCAACGGAAGGTCGGAGGGGAAGATGGAGGTCTGGTGCGTAGACGTGTAGGATTATTTTTAATAACTTATCATTTTTTATTACTTATCATTTTTTATGTCATTGATTACATAATCTAGCTTTTCCACTCGTTGGATGCGACTACATCACGTGCAATCGGAAAATGGCCCACTTCCCGCTCATCGGACGACTATCGCTCAAGGAGTACATCGCCCTCCTCTTCGGCCTCTTCATCCTCTGCGCTGAGACCCTCCTCCGCTTCACGGTACTCCTCCTCCCAAAGTCTGTCGTCGCCTGGTTCTATCACCGTTCTCAGGTCCTCTTTGACCGCTTTGCGAGTGCACGTGGCAAACAAACGACCGGAGAGGAGGCCTTTGCCTCTGCTATTCGCGCTGCCAAAGACTTTGGGGAGCTGTCCACGCTATATGGGTATGTGCACGAGGAGCACGTCGTGCTCACCAAGGACGGTTATCTCCTCACATTGCACCGCATTCCGAGGCGCAAGGGTGAGGGCGCTGTTCCTCACTCGGAGGACACGAAAAAGCCAGCCGTGTATCTCCACCATGGGTTGCTCATGAACAGTGAGGTATGGGTATGTCTGACAGACGAGGCGCGTTGCTTGCCTTTTGTGCTTGCAGAGCAAGGTATGTCGGACTCTACTCCGAGGGCCGATGCAACTCGTGATCTGATTCGGTGCCCGCTACCGCCTCTGCCAGGTTTTGACGTCTGGCTTGGGAACAATCGCGGGAACAAGTACTCTAAAAAATCTATCTACCACAAGCCAAGCTCCTCCAAGTTTTGGAACTACAGTCTAGACGAATTCGCTTGGCATGATATTCCTGACTCAATTGAGTACATCCTCGAGCGCACCAGCGTGGGTAGCTTAGGCTACGTTGGGTTTAGTCAAGGCACCGCGCAAGCATTCGCCGCGTTGAGCGTCAACCCACAGCTAAACGAAAAGGTGAATGTACTGGTCGCACTTGCGCCAGCGATGAGCCCTGCGGGATTGTCTGCCCCCGTAGTAGACGCGCTCATGAAGGCATCGTAAGTCATCCTGTCCTCTGCCTTTTTTCCTTGTCGCACTATTTTCGCTGATCGTCGCCCGTTTTCTTATTTCCTATTCCGCAGTCCGACGTCCGTATACCTCTTCTTTGGACGAAAGGCAATTCTGTCCTCGGTCGCGATCTGGCAAGCGATCTTCTACCCACCCATCTTTACCTGCATCATCGATACGGCGCTCAGTTTCCTCTTCTCCTGGGATAGCCGCAATATCACCACTACCCAAAAGACAGCCGCCTACGCGCACTTGTACTCGTACACGTCCGTCAAGTCCATCGTGCATTGGTTCCAGATCATGCGCGAGTCTGCGTTTCAGATGTTTGACGATGACGTGCCCGTGTTTGGCACGTCTGCCAATGCTGGGAAAGCATACCGCCCCGTGCGGTTCCCGACGCGAAACATTGAGACGCCCATTTTGTTGCTGTATGGCAGCAGGGATAGTCTCGTCGATATCGATGCCATGGTCGGTGCGTTGCCAGCGCGCGGGACGCGAGTGAGGCGATTGGATGGGTATGAGCATCTGGACGTATTGTGGGGAAAGAACATTGACCAAGACGTATACCCTGAGGTCGTGAACGCGTTGCGCGTGCACTGTGAAAGTCCGACAGGAACCATGCGCAATGGTGCAAAAGTATTTGAGATGAGAGACAGCAGACCTGAAAGCCGAGGTGTAAAGAAGTAGGTGGGCGTTGGATATCTGTCTTGGACGATCCTTAATATTTAGGTAGTTTCTTATAATGGTCACGTACGATCAACCTAGATCGTGGTTGGATCCGTCTGGCTTTGTTACCCTCTTGCTTGGCTTCCGATTAGGCTCTGGCAAAGGAACGTCGCATTTAAGCTCGGTTCGCCGGGTTTGTCAGGTTTTAGGCAAACCGTCGTGAGTCCTATCCACTGTAAAAAAATCGACCCATTTGTTTTTCCAATAGCGCATGGAGGACGGGAAGATTCCAAAAGACGTGCCATTCAAACTTTTCTGCATAGACGTCCAAACATGTCACAGGCAGCGTCTCGGATAGTGTCTGTAGTCTTACTCTGTGTTGCAGCACGGGCTCTGTGGCACAGTGAATCACATTCATGGTGGAAGACCACTTTTCTTGACTCATCGGGCACTAGTTCATCAACGTCCCACATTGGGATGTAACGTTGACCAAACCCCCCTACTGTGCGATCCAAGAAACCCTGCAGAGGGACTCCGGAAGCTGCGATGAACGAGCCCATTGAATAAAGCCGCCATGTATGTCCCGAAGGCCCTTTCGAGACTGTTGGAGCGGGACTGTTGTCAGGCCCGAAAGGTTGACGGCCTGGAGTGGTTCTAGCTGCTTGGAGGCACGTTTTTCTAAGTGATATTGATCTCAAGTATGTGTCAATTGGATTGTTCAAGGAGTCTATTGGCACTGTTCGGTGCCATCTTGCGTAGGCATATGCATATTTGCAACAAAGGATCTATTGTTGATAATGTATGTGCGGGGTATGTACAGGATAACCTGCTGAAATATTGCTCGTCATATCAGGCAAACTAAGTCGGCAGTGTGCTCACGAACGTTTCTTTTCATGTTCGTTTTGAAATTTCTTGATCAATTCTGGGGTGTCGTGCTCGTGGCTTTTGCTGCTGATGTTGTTGTCGTTGGCATGGGACTGCTCGCCTGCGGGTGCCTGTTGTTTTCGTTCTCGACGCTTTTTCTTTTTCTTCTCCTTGGACATCCTCTGGACGCCTTCAATGTCGTCCTCTTCCACCTTCTCGGGTATAGATTGCTTAGCATCAGCTTCCCGCTGTTTCCGTTTCTCAGCCTTGCGCTCCGCCTTCCGGCGCAGTTTCTCCGACATGTCTCGACCATCAGCATTGCCACCGCCAACCCCAGATGCAAAGGCTGGCCATAATTCAGACACCTTTTGGGGTGGAGGGATGGCGGGAACCTGGCTGCCTATACCTCTCCGTGGTGGCTCATCCTCGTTGTCTGGTGGGGATATATCTGAAAATCCAGATACCACCCTGGTGGCACCTGGACCGAGTGTAGCAGAACCCGAGGGTGCTGAAGATGATGATGCAGAAAAAGCAGTGGAGCGAGCGAGAAGTTTCTCCTTGAAGTAATCTGCGACACTCTTGGTGGATGTTGTCAGATTGTCGAGCGAGAGTGAACTTGGTTGGAGGAAGGGGGTGGAAGAAGACGGCGGGGTGGGTGCAGGGGTCGACGTCGATGAGGACACGGACGAAGAGGGCGCGATTCCGAGAATCTCTGAGATGGCTGATGTGGATTTGCCTGCGATACGTTTTGCGGCCCGAATGCGCGCACGGTGACTGTCAGAACAAGTTCAAAATGGTAAATCAGTATATGTATGCAACTTACGCCATCGGACGAGGTTTGTGTGTCAGTTGAGAATGAGGGCCGGATGGAGACGGTTCAGACGAAGGATCAGAATTGAGACCGATGGCGGCGACGACAGAGATATCAGAGCCATATTTTTGATGTTTCTCCTTCTGTTTCTTCTGTTTCTTCCACGTGTTCTCGCTAGCGTCTGCATCGTCTGCATCCCTGCGTTTTCGTTTCTTCACAGTCGTTACAGACGACGCATCCCTTGACCTTCCCTCGACTTTCTCCTCCTGTGCGCTTGTCTTTCCACTTTTCACCATCTCGTGCTCACTCCTGCTCTGTCCTGTCGTGTCCTCGCCGTTTGCCTGCTCGACACTGTCATTCAGTCTTTTCAGCAACGCCTCGAATTCATTATTTTGCGTCCACGCAATACCGTTGGGATCCCGTTGGTGTCGTGCGCCAATGCCCATCATATCGAGCTTTTGTTGCACCTTGAGGTGCGTTGTGATCCCATTTCCTGAGGACCCGAGTCCCTGTGACGCATCCCACCCAAACTTTGAGAGATAAGAGAGTCCAAAGCGAGAGGCATCTGTAGAACGTGAGCCGCAACGGTAGCGACAGTAGACAAAAGCTCACCGTCAGCCCAGCTGAGATTGCGTGGGTCAGTATGGATGCGCTGTTTTTGTTTTCGACCTGCGAGGCCCATGTCCAGTTGCAAGGAAGATTGCTGACATAAGCACGTGTACTCTGACTCCATGCTCAAGTTCACCACCTCAGCTCCAACGAGACGCGAATGCCTTCTCCTCGCTCTCCTGCTCCTCGCATTGCTCTCGTTTTCCAGAGTAGGCGTTGGTGTTCGTCAATCACCCTTAGCTCTGGAACAGGTCGTCCAGAAACACAACTCTAAATTTGAGTCTGCACCGCAGGACGCCCTGATCCCTTCTACAGATTCAGAGCGTTGGCGCACCCGAGTAACATGGACCTCTAACCAAATGGTGCCATCAACAATCATAGTTTCCCATGTCCCTGGTGCGTGGCGCGTTTCCTGACCCGAATTACAATTACCTACCCTGCATTCAAGGCTGGACGATATTTGACAACCTTTTTTTGCTGAATGGGACCGTCTTTGTCGTAACTGATGACCCAGAGTCTATTCCGAATCGCAAGTTCATCACGTCGACGGGGCTCAACATAGAAAACGGCGCCCAGGCTGTTGCAGCCCGTTTGCCAACTGATCGCGAATTTCGTGTGATCACCATAGGCGAGGCAGAACAGCTCTTTGGAGCCAGCGCAGATCTTATAGACGGAACTACGGTGCGTCATTGTCGATAACAAGCACACCTTCGTCTGACTCGATGCAGTGGATCGTCAATGATCCACCACAATTGTATGCTTATGACAATTATGACACGAAGCCTTACTCAATTGTCGCTTTTTTTTTTCCAGCATCACACATTACTATCATTGGTCCGCCGAGCTCTTTTTCGGGTTCTGGCGGACGTATTCTTCATTGGACCCTTCCATCTCCACTGATGGATCATCGTCGCTCCCTGCCCTGCGTCGTATCTGGTTCCCCCATGCAGATGCGAACCATTGGAGAGACTATGCTTCGATGAATCAATGGGTTCTCCGCAGCGCCTTCCCTTCTGCTACTGCTGAATACTCCGCGGATTGGCAAGACCGTGCGGATATGGGGCGGCCAGTGATTCTCGATCGTGTCATTTTCTCCGATCGCTCGGCCGCGATGAAGGGTGAAAATTCTAGGCGTACAAACCGTATTGCATCCGAGGCGTTTGCACTCCCGGGCAGTGTACACTGGTGGAGCATTATACGGAAGGCGGTGACGAAGTTCAGTGGCCCAGACGCAGACTTTGGCCAGGGTTCGAAACCTGTCATCACGTACATCTCGCGCCAGGAATGGGCTCGCCGTAAGCTGATTCAAGAGGACCATGAGAATCTTGTAAAGGCACTGTACGAGCTACGCGATCAGCACGGGGTCGAGGTGAACGTCGTGAGCATGGACAAGCTCTCCCATGCGGAACAGCTCAGTCTAGCTGCGCGGACTACGGTGAGTGCGTGACGTTGGAGCAATCACCAAGATACGTCTGACTGTGGTTGACCTACTGGTCGATCCATTTTTATCTTTGGGGCGGGGCAGATCATGATGGGTGTGCATGGTAACGGACTGACGGCCCTCGTGTGGATGAAACCTATCCCACAATCAACGGTAATCGAGTTCTTCTACCCTGGCGGGTTCGCACACGATTACGAATACACGTCGAGAGCGCTAGGAATGGTCCATTATGGTGTTTGGAACAACAAGTACGTACCACTGTCTTTGCGTCGCTGCGATCTCCATTCGCCTTGACGATGCGCGTTGCTTTTTTTACGCATGGTGTTGGACTTTGACAGGACGTTCACGAACCCTGAAGTGCCACCGGTCCAGTATCCAGAAGGATTTCAGGGGAATAGCATACCGCTGAACGGCGGGACTGTTGCAAAACTATGTTTAGAGAGATTGCAATTACCCGCCTCTACCAGAAATTAAAAATTGAGTGTCGGACCGGGGCTTTGGCTTTGATCTACGACTGGTGGGGGAGTACTATGTACATCTCATGTAGCCAATGCTGGTTCGGTATATGACACTGGCTCGATGATCAGAGAACTGCCACCAAGCCTAGTGGAATGTCGGTCCAAGGGTCGTCTTCACTCTCATGTTGGCTGGCAGCGAATGCATCTGACGAGTAGTACTTGCAGAGTCAATGAACCTGGCCAGTGCCACGCTGTCACGGGACTGCGCTTCGTGACACCGAAACGCGCTATGTCACAAGTGTGACAGACGCGACATTGACTCCTTCACCGTGACTGTTGTGTCCCTTCCGAAACTTGCCTAACTCCAAATTGACAGATAAAATCTCAGATACCACAGAGAATGGAAGCCAGGACACTTCAGGTTCTTCGTGAGTGTCAGTTTATGAACTGATGGTTGTCTCTGAACGGTCCGGGAACAGTGCGCGTGTTGTATACGGTCAACAGCAATCCACAATACATTCTGGCCAAGTCATCATCGCGAACACCAGCTCTCACATGCAGTGAGACTGCAGCACATTCGACTACGAATGAATCTGCTTATGCACGAGCCCCACTCAAGGCATGCCTTGCAGCGGTCTGTGATTCTAGGTGAGTGCTGATCCTGGCATCGTTTCTTCCCATCAGGAGGTTCATCACACTACTGCAGCCCAGAACTTCTTCAGGATCCCGCTCGAGACTTTTCCCTTTATTTCCTCGATCCTCTAGAAACACAGCCCCTACCTACGAGTCTGGCGCATACACCCCACAATGCCAGCTCACCTCGTGGCGTGGCGGTTGCCCTTGGACTTATGTCCTGGGCTCTCGAGTCGAACGATTCGACGAACGTTTTTGTCACTGGCACGATCATCCCGAATGCCTCACCGGCGCTTGAAGTTATTTGCGCGCTCCGAGAGGTATGTTTCTTCATTTCCAGGGTTTCCTGTAGTTTCCAATTGACCGCTTTATCCTGTTTCGTGGGTGCTGATGACATTTCTCTTTCGTAACAGACTAAGCGCATACCGAAACCTATGCTACACTGTTACCCTTCACTAGGCCCGAAATTTGCACCTGGCTCATCTCAGCCTCTTAATCACCTTCCCCCTCCCGAAACTGCCGGGATGCACTGGCTATCTACTTCTCATATGCAACGCGATCAGCAGCAACAGCAACAGCGGACCCTGACCCGCTCAGCCGACTTTCCAGAACTCTACATAGGTCCCCCACGACGTGCGCGGGGTCGTCCAGAGGGGTCCACCTCTTCAAAGTCAAAAGTTAAGAGGCAGGCTAGTGCCTCTTCTCTTGCCGGTAATACCAGTATTTGTGGAATCTCAACATAACCACTGACAGGATCAATGACGCAGGGGCAACCTCGTCGGAGGTAGTAGAGACTCAATCTGAATATAAGCAGGAAAGAAGGTCCAAGAAAAAGACAAAAGTCAGGCCTCCACGAGGTCTACCTGCACACTCACCATTTATCCGTGCACCGCTGATACGCAATACAGTGGCAGTGCCAGGAGGTGATGCACCTGTCATACCTGTCTTCGGCCAGCAACCGCATCCGTTGACTCAAAACCATCAATTGCATGCCGAACTTTACCCCCAAGCTCAGTCACAATTTCATCGGGCACATAATCCGCTGCTGCGATTACTATCCGCAATTTCATCTACTTCCTCTGGAAACACGGCAGCGAATACAACCCCTGAGGAGCAAGCAGCTCTCCTATCAGCGCTGCAGGAATTGCTTGCTATCAATCCGCATTTGCTGCAGCTCGCGGCGACAAGCACTGGAGAGAAGACTACAGAAAGAATGCAGGGGAGTAGCAATGGTGGTGATGAACAAGGTGACGGTGACTCGGATATCGTGATTCTTGACTCTTCGACCATTGACACCACCATATTCCGTAAACCGAGTACTAGGCAACGAGCCACAAGCAGCCGGGACACGTCTTCATTTACAATCAATGAAGCATCTTCAATGTCTGGTATAGATTCCTCACCTCTGCCTGTTAGCACGCCGGTCTCCGGACAAGATAATACATCGGGATCATCTAGAACATCGACGCCGTCCCGGACACTTGAGTCGACACCGCGAGTAACAGCGGACGCGGAGACACCGACTTTGAAGGAGATCTTTTTTGGATGGACGGGGCGGGGAGGCGGGAGTACCTCGGTTGCCTTGGAAATGCCAGCAACGCCCACTCCGTCTCAAACGCGTAAACGTAAACGGGACGAATATAACCAGGATCAAGCGGACTCGTCCACGTCAATGTCTCCTCCTTCACCATCTGTGGGGCGTAGATCTAGTTTAGGAAGAGCCTTGACTACGAAACACCGAGTACAGTCCTCGCCGACTGGTGGAACAGCGTCGGTGTTATCATCGTCGACGCGACTTCCTTCTATGCTAGGCTCCTTGCGTGGCATACCAACTTCAGGTTCCCGCCCACAAGTCAGCTCTTCAATGCATGGACAACCGGCTTCTTTGACCACTAAGAATGGGAGTCAGACAACAACAGTTTCCCCCCGTCCGTCGAAGTTGAAGGCGGACTATGCAGGGGATGCATCCTCAAATACCATCGGGTTGGATGGTGCGCCACTGAAACGGAAACGTACTCTTACCGAGTTTATGGCAGAACACGAAGCACGCAAGAACGCAAAGGATCGAAGACATACATCTTCAGGACGCAAGTTCGGTATGTGTTTGGTCCTCTGGATTTCACATTTTCTCTTCTTTGGCTCGGTCTTTCCACTGACGACATCCCGGGTTGTCAGGAGTAGACGTATCTGGGAAAATGTCAGGAATGGCTCCACCGCGATCTGCTAACTTGGGGTCAAGATCGGGGCATGCGCAGTCATCCCCTTCACGTCCACTTTTCAGATCTGATTCGATGATTTCTGAGTTATCGCTACCTACATCGAGTGCTCAGCTCGGTTTAATGTCGGGCCTAGTCGTCTCAAATCTTGCCTCGTCTTCTGCGAGCACGATTACATGTACTGAGCCATCTACGTCTACTTCAATCGTGACAAAAAATCCTCTCAAAAATTTCGTGCTGCCTGCGTGGGCTCGTACGAGCACTGCAATGCTTCCACGGCTGTCCGAGGAAGCATTGGCTCGACAGCGGGCAGAGCGAGAAGCCAAGAAAGCGCAAGTAGCATTGAGACGACGGGAAGCTGCGAAAGCGAAACGAAAACGAGCCCATGGTGCAAGCGGTTCCTGTGATGTATCCTCTGACGAAGACGATCACACTATCGCGAGTGATGCAAAACTACAGACGCTCCATCTATCATCGTCGAGTGTTGTTCGGAGCGCCCCCTTGCGGCAACCTCCGGTTACCTCTCTTCCCGTATTCGCTTCTGATGGGGTGGAGCCCATCCCTTCCTCACCACCCCGAACACACCAACCCGCGCCTCCTATCATTCCGAGCACACCACCAAGGAAACCTGTCTCTTCGTCAGGGTCGGGGACACACCGTACGCCTGGCAAGTCTGGCTCTTGCTCGTTATTTACGCCCTCCAATCAAGACCCGGTGTCATTATTCACTCCAAGCACTCCCTGCGTTGGTCCATCTCTGACCCGAGTCACGATCACACCGCGCTCGCCCACTGTCCTTCATCGCTCAGGAGGCATGAGGGGGTTTGCCCAGAAGAGTGTGTTGCAGACCCCCCGAACACCCAGACGCAATAACAGGGACCATCAGACACCACGGAGCTTACACGCCGATAGAAACCCGTTTGCGTCGCCGAGCATGGCCACTCGTACGCCTCAGACACACATGGGGATGACTACAAGAGCTTTTCTGTTACCTCCACATTCACCCTGTGCTTTGCGAACGCCGCAGCGGCACAGTCAGGTACATTTCGGTGTCCCCGGAAGTTCCACTCCGATCGTGTTCAATAATTCTGGGATCCTTCAACAGAGACCTGCCCGGGACACGCGGGATATCGAGAAGGACAACGATTGTAAGGAAGAAGAAATGCTCATTCGCGAACTGGACGAAGCACTCCTTGGGGAGAACGTGACTCTTCCTCCACCACAATGTAGTCCCAGTCGTCAGGATCGAGGGACAAGTGAACTACAAGACACCACCTCGAGCGGCGACGTAAATTCAGCGGAAGAGGACTATGCCTCTGGTCCCCTACCGCCTTCGTCACCCCTCCCGGTCAGCCCCCTCTCAAGCCCTGCGAAGCACAATGGCGGCGGTTTGGACACGCAGACGAACAATATCGCAGTGCCCGACTCCGACATGCTTCTACCCCCGGCGAGTGACTCAGACGGGCCGCGGAGAGTGGCTGGCACAACGTGGCTCTCTGATGATGTAGCCACAGCCGCCGCGTGGTTCACTGACTCGGACGCCAGTGCGTGGCTCACAGAGACGGAAGCATGGCTGACCGACACGGAGGGAGGAGGACCATTCCTGACTGACTCTGATGGTACCGGTACCTGGTTGTCCGACTCAGACGCCGTCTTTGGGGACATGTCGTCCCTTACTTCGAACCGGCCCTCCGACGATGCGGACGTGGATACCGATGACGGCGAACTTGATGCGATGGCGGGACAGGGACAGGACGGTGCATTCGACACGACTGCTTTTCAAAGGGCGTTTGCGGCCCTCGTGGAAAGTGGCAGACAGTTCGTCGCCAAGGACGGCCCTCCGGGCGGTGGCACTTCGAGCTCAGGTCTCGCCACGCATGCTCGCCACACGCACTTGAAGGTGGTCGAATCGGTTTCTGAACTGCCTTGGGAACCCATGCAGCCACTTTTGGTAGGAAAGGGGGCCGCGTTGAACGATGACACCGGCACGGCGCTTGAAGTTGTGCAGGACATTCAAGCATTACTGGACGGTCTGGTTGGTACTTGAATGTGTGATGGATGTGGTAATTCATGTACGGTCGAGAACACAGGCCATATCGGCAACCGTGTGCAAACCACTACAAAAAGATCTGACGACCATGTCTGAACATTCTTCTCGCTAAAAGGGTCAGGACTGGCCGAAAACATTCTATAATATACAAACAAAGCGGGAGTGCCCTCGAAGAACGAGACATGTATATGTGAACGATGCTGCATACAGACTGGAGGGTATAAGGGAAAGAAGGCATCAGGAAAATGCTAGGAATATTACTGATATACGAAGATACAGTCAGCCCCGCGCACGCGCTGCGCGACCGGTTTTCAAACGATGAACAAGAGAGTGAGAAACAGGTCGTTCATACACAAGTCATCCACTTTACTCCCTATCGCTCCCCTAGCTTCATCAATCCCTTCATCGCGTTCGCGATAGCGAAACTCGATTTGGCCATGATCTGCCTCGACTCTTTCGTCACTTCCGGAAGTATTTGCACATCTTGGAGCTTTCTCGCGTGTTCAGAAAGCTGCTCCAGGATCTCGGTGCCTTGTCGCGCGGAAGCGGGAGGTAGGTTGCCACTGCAGACGGCGACGATGCTGGATACGATCGTGATGATTTGCGTCAAGTTCTCGTTCAGCGTCGGCGCCGGTATCGGAGTCCGTACACCAGAAAGCACACTCTGGATAGCATACACGATGGACTCAGTCTGGGCTTCAAGATATGGCTGTTTCAGGCGACGGCAGAAAAAAAGTCAGCATCGCCCCTGAATTTGTCAAATGCAAAACGCACCTTGAGCTCCGACCAGGCATCTTCGGGTGGTGCAGAGTCATCACTAATCATTCCACTGCCGGGAAGGGGTGACTTGTCGAATATAGGAGGAGGAGAGTTTGTGCTAGAGCTCGAGGGCTCAGAAGAAGAGGCTCCTCTTCTGTCCAGGAATCTGGCAGCCGGCGATTCCGCTTCACCCCGCCTTGAGCCTGCGGCTGACGGCTTGCGCTCGTGTCCAGACCGCAGCTCCTCGACGGAGCGATTGGATGGCAAAGGCTGTGAAGCCAGGGGAGGGATAGTGAATTCTTCCTGTTCGGCTCGTGTGGCCTTCCGAATGTAGATAATCTTAGAGATCTCTGTGATGGTCGCAGAGACGTGGCTCGCAGCAGCATCCAGGAGACTAACGGGCGACATCCCAGAGCTCATGGCGTGTGTCCTGGTTGCGACTACGAGGTTCGAAAGTGTGGCTTCGAGACGTTCGTGAAGAGAGCGGAGATGATCGATGTCGACGCTGACACGCGTGGGTCGTGATTCGTATGCTCGAACATCTTCGATGATCGCAGTGGTTGAGTTAACGACAGCTTTCATAGGAATAAGGACGCGCGTCGGGGCATTTGTCCGTCCTGCTGCTAGAAGGCTGTCGATTCCTGACACAAAGGCAGTGACGTGTATGTCGACTAGCCCACCGTCCGAGGCCATGGGCAACTGATCGTCCATCTTGGGAGGTTGCATATATAGTTGAGAAGTGGCTATGAATGAACGCAAAGTTCCTGGAAACAGCACTGTCGGATAGGATGTAAACGCTTACCTTTAGCACTTCTCAGTTCCGTCTTTGCCAGTTCGTACTTCCGTTTATATTCTTTCAGTTGGTTATCGAGATCGCGAATGACTGCAAAATCTGCATCTTTCGCAGTCATCAGCTCGTCGTTCCGGCGACTTAGATCCGCTAGTTCAGTCATTAAGCCCTCCATATCCAAACGAAGTTGGTCAATCATTTCGCTGTCACTCTAATCAAAGTTAGACAGGAAAGACAGTAACGAATTGAAAGGACAAACCCGTGACAAACCACCTCCACGTTCATCTTCGAGGCGTTCAAGGCGATCTCGGAGTATTTGGAGCTCTTCCTCGTCGGTTCGGGCCCGCCCCATTTCTCTTTCTTTGTCTCTAGCTCGCAGATCTCGAAGTTCGTCAAGCTCATTTTGCAATGTTCTCATCGCGGATGCATGTTCTTCAGCACGCTACACAGATAGTCAACATCAGACCGGATGTTAGTAACGATTCTCATTCACCTTGCGGAAACCATTGATTTCTTCTTCCAGTAGTTTGATCCGCTGTTGACCCTGCCGTATTTCTTTTTCTCGTTGTTCTGCATTCCCCAGGTCGCGCTCTAACAACACAATCCTGCCTTGCATCGTCGCAATCTTGAATTCATACTCCCGTCTCAATCGCTCATGATCTTCTCCCCCTACGCTTGCTCTGCCGCCTATACTCCTTACGGCACCAGCTGATCGGTCAGACGTCACAGACGCCCGTCCAAGTGAGACCTTATCAAAATAATCGTCGCCACCCCTTGCCCCGCCCCCATCCCCATCGTCTAGGGCATCTCGCGACACTTGAGCCCTGAGTCGCGCGCCCAGTGCGCTCAAGCCACCCATGGAGGGACCCCCGTGTTCATGATCTTCATCTATACCACCGTAGGTATCACGGTCCCCGTCTCTGCCGCGATCACCAATGGCGATAACCGAGCTGTCTCGCATCTCTTCGCGTCCATATGGTACCTCGATGTCCTCCTCTGCAATCGTGCTCTTGTTCGGGATGATCATACCACTCGTTGCGGTCGCACTCTGTGCGTTCGTTGTGCCCGTAGAATCGCTATGGACGCTGGTCGATGCACTCGGCCGGCGACCAAAGTCTGGAAATGGCCCGCGTGCGATGTCTTGGGATGGCTTCTTTCGAGACCCAAGTCCGTATGGATTGGGATCTGATCCATAGGCGTCTTCACTACGTCTAGGGGGCACTTCATCGTCGCTCGGTCGATGCCTCGCGAATCCGTCTTCTGAAGGGCGACGGCCCAATGCTTGATTTCCATATTCGTTATCTGTCAATCTGTCTTCAGAGATACGTGCTATGCGAGAACCCGGAGGGAGGGTAGAAGGATCCGACCGAGGCGGCGAAGCGTGGAACTCGGGCGAAGGCATATCGTCATAGGCCGAACCGGGAGAACCGACGGGAACAGCCCCGACTTCGTTCTGTGAGACGAGGATATTGCAAATCAGTAGGGTGATGGGGGGCCAGAAACCGCACACACCTCCTCTTTGAACTCGGGGTAACGTCTCGATAATTCGAAATAAACATCAGATGATAAATCTTCGAAGCGAGCGGTTGGGAGTGTAGCAAGTTTCTGTCGAGCCTGATTCCTCTTTGGATGAAACTCGTCGCGAGCAGGGAGACAAGGGACTGAATTCGAAGAACGGATGGGCGTTGTAAGCTCACAGTTTCCGCCAATGACACGCACTTTCGTTCTCTGGTGTATTCAACTTGCGGCGAATCAGTTCGTCGTAAACATCCGTGGACAGTTCTTGGAACTGCTGCTTGGTAAGCCGAGTGAGCTTCTGACGTGCAGTCGAGCGAGAGTTCGCTGGGGCTGTAGTTGATCAAGATCGATGGATGTCAGTTTCCAGGGGTCAGTCAAAATAGTACGGACATTTGGCGAGGTACGCTACGAGATACTGCTGTAGTTCGTTGTAATGAGTTCTCGCAATAACCCTGGGATCGAATGAGGGGATGGCTGGCACAGATCCTCCCTGATCTTTCATGGGACGGTACGATTCTGTGCGGTAGTTGGAAATTCCAGAGAAGGTGGTCGGCGTTGGCGACGACGCTCGCGACGACTGATTTCGTGTCATGGTCGAGGATGGTGTACCGGTGAGCACTGCCAAGTCGCCCTGCACAAAACCCATGAGGCTGAGCCATTTCTCACGTGACTCATCTTGACGGTTTCACCCTCCAGCCTCGTTCGCATGATAGATGGCAGTTAAGTTGCCACCAGAACTAGCGCTAAAGGTCGTCCGAGGACTGCGATTTCCTTATGAATCACCACTCAGTATGGCGACTGCAAGGTGTTTCACCTCTCCGTACGTCGGCGGGCTGCACGACCTAGCAATAAACCTCCAGTGCCACTCTTCGGAGACGAACAACGCAGCATGAAGTGAAAGGTGACGTTTACGTCGCATCACTGGGACTTTTCCTGAACTACTATCAAGGCTCGATTCTTGGGGGTGGATCCGGCCGCACATATGCCTGAACTGTGCGTCGTCATGAAAGGCATCCCAGGTCACATCTGACGGCTGTTCCCGCACCTGCATTAGAGGCGGGCAGGCAAAATTTAGACAGGCAGCTTCATATCATGATAATGATGATAAAGCCGCAACGTTAGCCTTATGTCACATCATAGCTGGACGGCATTAGCAGGTAAGTCGAACGAGTCTCAGGATAAACAGGAACTTCCTTATGTCAGATCTCACACTACACCATATGGGCGGCCATCATACGAGAAACACCACAATTTACAAGCCGAATAACTTATACCCCCTCCTTCCGTCCTGGAGGGAATAAGTATGTTGGCTTACCATACCGAGGCGCAACCGAATATAGACTAATGTTGTTCACAAACAGGAAGATTGTTGTGTCCGGTATATAAGTCCCCGTTCATTCCTTCATCCTTGTCCGAAACCTGATCCCACAGGTCATTCATTCCACGCAAACACGACCAACATGCCTTCTCAGATCCCTGCAGCTGTTACAACTATCTTGCTCAAACCCTCAGAATCCATTCCCGAAGACGCAATCTCAGTGCAAGGACCAGACTTTGACAAGAACTTGTCACTCCAAGATCTTCTTGGTAGTTACGAGCGGATCGGGTTTCAAGCGACCAGCTTCGGAAGAGCTATTGATATCGTGAATCGCATGGTGCATTTTCTTTCGTGTGCATGTGCTTCGAGCTAATCATTTGGTTCAGCGAGAATGGCGTCTCTCAGAGGAACCTGTCGTGCTCAACGAAGCAGGCAAATCAAGCCCCCAGGCAAGAGCTCAAACACGCTGCAATATTTTCCTTGGCTACACATCAAACCTCATCTCTTCCGGTCTGCGCGAAGTCATACTCTACCTTGTAAAGCACAAACACGTCTCAGTGCTCGTGACGACTGCGGGAGGGATTGAAGAGGATTTTATCAAGTGCCTCGGAAAAACCTACCTGGCTGACTTTCACCTCAGTGGGGCAAATCTTCGAAGCAGGGGCATGAATCGCATTGGAAACCTCGTCGTGCCCAACGACAACTATTGCAAATTCGAGAACTGGCTCGGTCCCATTCTGGATACCATGTTGGAGGAGCAAAAGGCTTCCGGAAAAGTGTGGACACCGAGCTCACTCATTCACCGTCTGGGGAAGGAAATAAACAACGAGGAGTCTGTATATTACTGGGCTTACAAGGTGACCTGATCGTCTTTCCGGCCTTATCTCCGAACAAGCCTGACGCACACCCATCCAGAATGACATCCCCGTATTTTCCCCAGCCATCACCGACGGCGCCATAGGAGATGTCGTTTATTTGCAATCTTTCTATAATCCGGGGTTAACTATAGATATCGCGCGCGATATTCGCGCATTAGATGAGCTCTCTCGCAACTCGGCAAAGGCAGGAATGGTTATTCTTGGCGGTGGCATATGCAAACACCAGATCGCGAATGCTATGATGATCGTAGGCAAAGCTCGTCTTTGAGTGAATTCTCTACCAAGATTTCTTTTTTACAGAGGGGTGGGGCCGACTATTCAGTCTACATCGTTAGAACCTCTCTTGTGTCCATCCTAGCTGTCTACTGATCACTCCATGCAGAACACGGGACAAGAATTCGACGGATCTGATGCTGGCGCTCGACCAGATGAAGCGGTTTCATGGGGGAAAATTCGCCCTGACGCTGAATCAGTTAAAGTACTGTTTTTGTTTCGGCATGTCTTTGTGTCGATGCTGATACTCACGTCCCCTGAGGTATTCGCGGACGCGACATTGGTTCTGCCACTCCTCGTGGCCGCTACGTTTGCACGGGGCCCGTAATAGTAAATGCATTACCCTCAGTTGTAGGACCCATGTTATAAGTACTTTGTGCGATCGGAAATAGTTAATATTACACAGCAAAGAATATTTTTTTCCTCCAGGTCGGGGCGCCACAGAGTCCGCTAAGCTGGAGCTCATTCAGGGTTTTCTGCAAGGTGGCCGTTGATCTCCTTCGAGAACTCGACAACTGCTGGCAGTGAGGGGCACCGGCAAGAACGATTGACTTGGAGTCAACTTTCTGGTTATGGGATGCGAACTGGCAGTCGAAGACACGAAGGCCGATCTCCTGGTAGATGCAAAGTGTACTACTACCGTGGCACGGTGTGGTCAGCCTTCTTTTTCTCCTAGTCAACTCTCTCTTTCGCTCCGACTTTCTTTAGTTTTCTCCGGATTTGTTCGCGAGCTGCTGCCAGGTGAGTGGGTAACGTACTAGTAGTGATGGCGCGCAATTGCCAATCGTGTACTAGTGCGCGTTCTACTGTCGAAACAGCTCAGACACGATTTGTGGATGAAGGGCTCGTTGCTCACTGGCAAGCACTCATACTCTGTTAGATCCCTGGTAAAAACCCGCTAGCCCGCCATCGCTAGCGATCTGAAACTGTGGTTACAAACTTACAGATATCAATCAAAGGTAGATTTTATATGTCAAATGTTGTGACACTGGTGACTGAGGGACTCCATGACTGCCAGCAGAACACTCTAGTCAGCACACGACACATGTCCATCGCTTAAGTGCTTGAGCGTGTGTCATTTCCCGCGGCCTGTTCTCTCCTTTCCTTCTCCCAGCGGCCAGTCTCATCTTTCACCGCCGAGAATTTCACGCTTTGTACGCATGGACATTGAACAGTCAGTCAACTGGATCCTTTTCACAGATCACAATTTTTCGCTGACCCTCACGTACAAGGTTTCGCCGTGCAGGCTATCAGGCAATAGATTATATATGCGATTACTATTATTCCCTCCAGGACAAGCCAGTCGCACCCCATGTAGAACCGGGATATCTCAGACGCGCTCTCCCCTGTACGCCTCCATCGACATCGCATGTCCGTTTGCACGTGAACCTCACCGACAATCCCCACAGCAACAGCACCCCAGACGGGCGAGCCCTTTGAGCAGATCACCCAAGACTACCACAAGCTCATCGTCCCTGGTACGCATCCTCGTTTTTCGCCATCCAAACCCGCCAAATACTGAAACCCTCCCGCTGAAAGGACTGGTGCACTGGCAACACCCACGCTTCTTTGCCTACTTTCCCACAGCCAGCACTTTTGAAGCCATTCTCGGGGACCTCTACGCAAATAGCATCGCATGCAACCCCGGGTTTAACGTGAGCCATCCTCTTGTGTCATTCACGTTCGTCTGTGCTCACCGTAACTCGCTTCATCTTTTTCCGATGCTGATATTCCGCTGGCGATGACTCAAAGTGGTCCATCAGCCCAGCATGCACAGAACTCGAGGCAGTGGTAATGGATTGGTCAGCTAGAATGCTCGGTCTCGACAGTGCATTTCATAACTCTTCCGGACTTGGAGGGGGTGTCATCCAGGTCATCATCGACGTTCTTAATTTTCCCGTTTCTTTCCAGTCTCACCCCTACAAATAGACGACTGCGTCCGATTCGACGCTCATCGCCACCGTCGCTGCTCGATCTCGGTATGTGCGCCAGCACCCTGATGTGCCCACAGACAAATTGGTGCTATATACGACTACACAAACACACTCGCTGGGGAAGAAAGCAGGCCTAATTTTAGGCTTGAACGTACGCGCACTCGAGGTTACCGCGGAGGACAACTACGCCCTCCGTGGCGCGACGCTCAAGCGGGCACTGGAAGAAGACACCCGTGCTGGCCTGCATCCGTTCATTCTTAGTATGCATTCTCTCATGCGAATATTGTATCAGGTGATTGTTCATTCCTGACGAGAGCACTGTTGTAGTTGCCACGGTTGGTACTACTTCTTCAGGCGCCATTGATCGCCTCGGAGAACTCGGCGACATTGGTGAGTCGTTACCATGTCGGGAAGAAAGGCCTTGTCCTAAGGGTGATCTAGTCGCTTCCATGTCTTCGATGTGGCTTCACGTAGACGCCGCATGGGCTGGGATGTCCATGATGTGTCCGGAATACAGAGATATGTGCTTACTCGATGACCTCAACAAGTACGCAGATTCGTTCTGCACAAACTTTCACAAGGCACGTCTTCTTCCCCTTTCGCCCTCCGATTTTTAACCCGACCATATTCGTAGTGGGGCCTCGTTAATTTTGACTGCTCCACGTTGTGGGTACGGAATCGCAAAAATCTGACAGACGCGTTGGATGTGACGCCCGAGTTTCTGCGATCGAAACACGGTGATGCAGGTATGTTGACCTTCTGGAATTGTTCTTCTTTACGATCATGTCGACATTTCCAATCGATCACCCTTGATGATCAGGTACCGTGATCGACTACCGCAACTGGCACTTGGGCCTTGGAAGGCGTTTCCGCGCGCTCAAGGTGTGGTTCGTCATAAGGTCTTACGGCGTGCAAGGCTTCCAGCGGTATATCCGTCAGGCGAGTATCATTTTCGTCGTCTGTCCCTTCTCTTTAGCCAACCCGTGCAACATTCTGACGCCTTTACCCATCCACTCATCGTACATGACAATATAGACCATTCAACGGAGCGACACGTTTGTCTCCCTCATCAAGCGATCCGCTCACTTTCGGCTCGTCACACCGCCGTGTCTCTCCCTGAGCGTATTCCGGCTCGAACCACCCATTGCGTCCGCAAGCTCTGCGTCAGCGGCGCGATCCCTTAATCCCGCACAATGCAATGCACTCAACCTAGCCTTCTACACGCGGCTGTCCATGCGGCGCGATGTCGCGTTTACCCGGACTGATCTGAATAGTGTGGTTTGTATTCGCTGTGCTGTTGGGGCGGAGCGCACTGAGGATGTGCATATGCTCCAGGCGTTTGAGGTGTTGTGTGAAGAGGCGAATGCGACGCTTGAAGCGTGGGATGAGACTGATGAGGGAAAGGAGAATAATTAATTGTTATTAGACAGACACGTCAGAGTCTGTAGGTTCTAACAGGAAAAGGACGGTGGCAATGGTTCGCATTTGAGATGTGCTTTAGCGCATGGCAGAAATGGGGGCTCGGCCAATTCGGCCAATCCGGGTGAGTATGGGACCACATGAACATGACATACTGTAGAATCGACAATGCCAGCGGAGTTGCTGTAAATGTGCCATTACTGCGATCTCCCAGCCGGAGCCATCCCTTCCGTGCCGATCTCGGTGACGAATCGAAATTTCCCCGCGAGAAACGCGCGAATAAACGTGTCCATATGAGCCTTCATGTCGTCACCACAAAGGCGATTTTCCGTCTTTTCCTTGAGCGCGGGAAGTAGCATGATATTGGTAAAGGAGAGAACCTGAATTCTCTATATGTAAGACAGTACTTACTGGCAGTCATTTTGTGCCGGTGATCAATCCCGCAGCACCAGCGCTTAGGATGTCAAACGCTCTGTTGGCGGATGGATTCAGCTGTCCCTTCACTTGGACGTAAATGAATAGCAAGCGGAGTAGGGTTTCTAGACTCACCGGTCACATAAATACACACGACGCATGCAAGGAAGCGCGCTTTTCAGAGAAGTCTACGAAGCACCCAGTCTGAACTGGTTGGTTGGGTTAACGGGACCATGATTGTTGGTAATGTAATCGCTGGCTGTCACATAACGATCAGCTTGGAGCAAGACGTGGTTCGAGTCGGAAGAGACACGGCAACGTCGCGAGTCGCTGTAGTGATAATATCAGGACAATGAGGCTCGCCTGACACATGTCTCCTTCCTTAAATGGACACGAGTGACCATGTGCATACCCACCAATCGACGCGCGAGCGTGCGTGGAATGTTTATCGGGATGGTCATCAGCCCTCTGATCGATCCAGTACTCCGTCCAACTTGTTTCTTCCTCCTCCCCCTTCATCATGCGTAAGGGATGCGATCTATGAGCGGGACCCGTGTCTAACGGATTGCTGCAGGTCTCATCATTCGCGACGACCCTGCCGCCGTCGGTGACTACATCGCTGCCTACATTGCAAAGCGGTTTGTTCCCCCCTTTTGATTCACCCCAACCCGCCCTCACGCCCTCTACAGCATAAACGATTTTGCACCCACTGCCGACAGGCCATTCGTCCTCGGTCTCCCCACTGGCTCGTCCCCTATCCCTACGTACAAGGCACTCATTGCGCTTGTCAAGGAGGGGAAGCTCTCGTCCGTCGTTTATCTCATCTCCCTGCGGTATCGATGACGCGAAGTTCCAGCTTTAAACATGTCGTCACCTTCAACATGGACGAGTATGTCGGCCTCCCAAGAGACCACTCCGAGTCCTACCACACCTTCATGTTCCGCGAGTTCTTTTCGCATGGTACGTGTATTCGCTTATCATTGACAACTATTCCGGCCTCACGCGATTCCCAAGTCGATATCCCCCCCTCCCAAGTACATATCCTCAACGGCAACGCACCTGATCTCATCGCTGAATGCAACACATACGAGGCTGCCATCAAATCGTACGGCGGCATCGAGCTCTTCCTTGGCGGTATCGGCGAGGACGGCCACATCGCTTTTAATGAGCCCGGTGCGTCCGGGTTCTTCCATATACGTAATGATATCAGACATCTGATCATCCCCACAAACAGGCTCCTCTCTTGCGTCCCGCACTCGTATCAAAACTCTCGCCTATGACACCATTCTCGCCAACGCACGCTTCTTTGACAACGATGTCTCCAAGGTCCCCCGAATGGCACTCACAGTCGGTGTCGCCACCGTTCTTGATGCGCGTGAAGTCGTCGTCGTCGTTACTGGTCTACGCAAGAGTCTTGCGCTAAGCAAAGCAATCGGTGCGTGCCGTGTACTCGGGTTATCGTATGCATTATTGACTTCCTTTTCGACCGGGTGGATCCATCGGATTGAGCAGAGGAGGGTGTGAACCATTTGGTGAGTTTTGCTGTAGTTTTACCACAGTTGGATGTTCGGCTCAATGGCACGACAGTGGACGCTCTCGGCACTTCAGCTCCACCCTTGGGCATTGATCGTCGTCGATGAGGATGCCACCGCAGGTACGTCCATCGTCTTGTTGTACGGAGGCTTCCAACCTCGCACTTAGAGCTCCACGTCAAAACGGTGAAGTACTTTAAATCGATCGAATACGTCCAGGAGCAGGTCGAAAAGGCCAAGAAGGAGCTCCAGACGAAAGGTGAAGAAGGAGTACAGGTCGGGAGTATGGAATAGCGTCACCACGTGTGCCACTGGGAGAAGGTCTTTGGCGCTACGACGATCACGCATGTGTATATGTATTGTGTCATTATATAGAGAGCGCTCGCCGCCTGGTAACCCCGCTGCCCCAGCTACTATGGATTTCATTAGCAATCTTTGCCAATACTCCGGCACGTGATGCGAAATAATCACGCCATCGTACGCCGTAGCACGCCATCACGCAGGGGACATATAAGACATGTGCTCGACAGTGTGAACAATTTTTACGTCCCCCCCATCTGTTTTCTGACTTGACTTGACTTGTGTCGCTTTCTGAACAACAACAGCGCTTTGCTGGCAAATCTCGCTTGATCAAGACCCGCGACCGGGTCTTTGCGTACCTCAGGACATCGAGTCTAAGACCGACCGGCCGAGATGTAGCTCGAACTTGCTACTCGCACGATGATCAGGACTCGCAGGCATTGTCTCGGCCCTCATCACCTTTTTTCATGTCCGCATACGCCATCTCTCCCTCATCACCGGACCAGGCGTGCGACCTTGCTCACTCCAGTCACGCCCATCTCACATACTTGTCTGGTTCCCACCTCGTGCTTCGTTTAGCGACATTATATCCCACCGGTTCAGACTCCGTCTACCCGACTCAGTCCTAGCGACGTCCTGTCTGATCCGACCTCGCGCTGCAATTGATTAGGACTCCATTCCTACTTTTTATGTGAGTTCCCCATATAGCTGTTTCTGTAACCGTTCTTCCGATTGTAAAAACTTCCCTTTCCTTTCTGTTTGGGGTACACCTGTTTTGACAGGTAGTCCCAAATACTGGCGGTCGCGTGATGATTGTTAACGTGATTTGTTGGCATCTTTGACATTGATGTGTACGTGTTTTGCATGTTTCGCCTCCATATAAATATGTTTTCTCCGCCCCCGTGGGTCTGCAAATTTCTTGCGAGTTTTTGCGCATGTCTGCACTCTCGATTTCTTGCACTTCCAGCTTCTCTGACTCGAGTCGATCGGGCAGCAGTACGCCGTCCTCTGATTTCGTACCCTCCAAGCTCTATCTCCTTCCTCCGCACTTTATCGATGGTGTCCGCCTAAAGGCGTTCGCATCCAAGCTGGAGAACGGCTATGGCGATAAGATTCTATTGTCGATTGCACACACCGTACCATTTGACATGAATGGTGTGGAGGCGGCAATGATGCGCCTCGGTGAGGCCATCCCTGATCTTTGCATTGTGGACAAGCAGTGGGTGAAGGTCTCTGAAGGTAAAGCGTGTTGTATTGCTCCCAAGTCACTCCAGCCTAAACTCGTTTGTTCCCAGGCGGAGCATTCTACCTCGTCGATGGTGCGCCTGTCCTGCTTGGGAAGGCGTCGTCGGTGGACGAGTTCGTCAAGTGGCATGACATTGAGGTCATTCTGGTGGGTGCCGCCCGGAGAAATGGGAAAACTATTTAAGTTAATACTGACTCATCTTCCTAATCAGATGACTCCTGCGGAGGCATTGAACGTCTTTTCTTTGAGTGGTCTCCGTGTCATCTTTTCTGTGTCCTCTGGTATAGAGAGCATTCCGTCGCCAACCCTGGGTGGGGGCCATGCTACGCTCTACCTCCTTGAGCGTCCCCAAGTATGTTTCCCCCCACTGCCTTTATTCATGCCATTCGGCGTACCCACCCCAGATGACTGGCGCGCGCTGTGGGTAGCGTGGGATCTGGTAACACTTGGTATGATTCCTCAAGTCATGTTGCACCAGAAGCCGATCAATCTGAGGCACAAGTGTCTGTTTTATATCGGACATATTCCTACGTCAGTTTGCGCTTGGCTTCATAGTATGTATTGTATACTGATGTCCATGCTTATGTAGATTCTTGGACATGTTGATGAGTAAGGCATTGGAGGAACCCAACACGGAGCCAAAATACTTTACACATATATTTGAAGTGGGTCACACATCATGAATGTGGGGTGGAGACCGGCTGACGATCTGTAGCGCGGTATCGATCCCCACGTAGATGATCCTGATCATTGCCATGTAAGTCTCTTCCCATTTGTTTCATGCTCTTTAATTTCTACGACCGAGTTTACACGATATGCTGATACCCGCGATACTATCTGGGACAGCGTCACTCTGAAGTCCCGGAAAGGGACGAAGACTGGCCGACACTCGGGAGTATCATCGCCTTTCGTGATCGCGTGCGCGCACGTTTGATGCGATTGTACGACGACATTGCTGCCGGACGACGGACGCTCAACAGGCACATCGCCCGGATGTTGGCGATGACGCTCGAGCACGAAGGTTGGCACGTCGAGGTGCGTACGATCCCCCAATCCCATTCCATGTTCTCTTTGGCATCGGGGCTGATGTGTCGTGCTCGCTAGACGTTGTTGTACATGCTTATCCAGCGTGCAGGCATGGGGACGCTTCCACCACCTGGCTTTGCGCCCCCGCCCTGGGCTGAGCTCGCAGCAGCATGGGATGCGTCTGCCTCTACGCCGAGCACATTCACCGTCACCCTTGGCCCAACCACAATTGTGTTGGGGCACGACGATTGTGAAGGGGATGATCTCAAACCCGAGGTGACCCATGACGTGGATGGCCACGAATTCGGTTGGGACAATGAAAGTCCAATGAGACGGGTCGAGGTGGGCCAGGTGCGCGTGGAATGGCGGCCAGTTACCAACGCGGAGTATCTCGTGTTTTGGCAAGCGGGTGGGAAGATGCAGGCGGAGCTCCCACCTAGTTGGGTGTTGAGTGAGGAAGGGATCGAGGTCTGTTTTTTTTCTCTCTTTGGAAAGACCGTTGGTTTTCTCATTCAAACGCGGAAACGGATAGGTCCGCACTTTTCATGGGCCGGTGTCGATGAACATTGCAAAGCATTGGCCAGTGTTGACGTCGTACGACGGATTACAGGCATACGCTACATCCAAGGGTGGACGATTACCGACTGAACCTGAGTTACGGCTTTTCCTCGACATGTACGACGTAGGTCACGCGGGTGGTGCAAATATCGGGTTCAGAAACTGGCACCCAGTTCCGTAAGTGTTCGTTCCTCCGCAACCACATGTGCATCTTGTTCATTCGGCACCCCTTTTTTTCATTATACAAAGTGCCACGACAGGTCTCGACGAGTGTGATGGCAAAGGCACCAATGGCGGCATCTGGGAATGGACCTCGACCCTCCTGGCCAGCCACGAGGGATTGTTCCCGACCAATCACTTTACAGGGTACTCAACTGACTTTTTCGACGAGAAGCATCACGTTGCGCTCGGTGGCTCGTATGCGACGATCCCGCGACTCGCTGGACGACGAACTGTAAGGAACTTTTACCAGCATCATTATCCGTATCCATGGTTGGGCGCGCGGGTGGTGTATGATGTGTGATGTGTGTGGGTTGCGGCTCATGTAGTTATCTTTTCTCTCTGTTTTTGTTCCACCGTCTGCTAGTCGAGCTGTACGTCTATGTTCAAGAGCCATCAATCGAATCTATGCGATCGCATATGTTTGGGGTGTGTGAGTGCCGTGGCAACGCTGGCTCAACCCGAGCACGGTTTTATCACCAAAAAGGTTGGCGCGAGAGTCAGGTCGAACACTATCAAGCCTCCTCTCCATGTCGCTCATCGAATCCCTTGCGGATGGCGAAAGGCGGGCCTTCGTGCCAGTTGCGTCACATGACCTCGGCCGATGAGAAATCATCGTAGTTCATCATCGATCCTTTCACCACAGATAAGTCGAGCCTATCCCACCCACCTCCCGAATCATCACACAATTCCAGTGCCAGGTTTGGTCCCTTCGTACCCGTCCTTTTTTCCGCCCTCTCGACCTTCCGGCGGCCCCTCTTTGGTGCGTTTCGACCCGACCAAGCGCTCAGAAAGTTCGGTCCTCAGTCCTGAATAATTCCTTCCGGTTCTTCGCCCAGTCTCCGGTCTCTACACCCTGATCGCTACCTCGGCTCCTCACCACACAATCACCTGATCCTACCATTCTGTGGGCGATAAGCCATCGGACCGATCTTTCCCCCCCCACACACGAATCTAGTACATGGATTCTCATTTCCCCTACGTATCTGCATACAGTTGACGTTCCTAGTCTCCTCCTACCTATCAGAATAGCTTATCATGTTCGTATGTCACGCGGTACAAACGAATGGAACATTTGTTCTACCCTTTCCATGCAAGCAACCATCCCACGAAGGCTTGAACTGTTGCGAAGACCTGTTTCCCTTACCCGTCTCCTACTCGTACCAGTGTATGTGGCGCAGCCCCACAGCCCGGTCCCAATCCTCGGAGAGGGACGACCGACGGACGAGCAAACAGGCACGATAGTCCAGGTAATCTCCTTTCACATGCAGACATAGTACTAGGACCTGAGTTGGTCCTAGTTCACCCACAACCCGAGGGGTGGTTGTACTTCGACTTTTTGTTCAACTTTTGGAGTGGCAAATTCCTCCCGCTTGCTGTAAGTTAAGTATCCGTTTGACAACTAATTTAGAAAAGGCCGGGTGCATCAGTGAATTGGGTAGTAGTCCTGTCTGTCGGCTACCAGCTAACGGCCGCTAACCGTCTCACTGATTTGAGGGACCTTGGGTAGCTTGAACTATTCTTCCTTCCTGGCAGTGTAATGGATGATGCGCGGCACCTACTATTAACGAATCTTTAGAGTACTGTAAATCTACGTCCATCGACTCTGGAATCGATATTGCGGATGACCTGGGAGCCAGCTCCCTTTACAGTCATAAAGATCTCCACCGTGTCCAATAACTGCAACAACATCAGAAAAGAGGGGTCTGCGACAACCTCTTCATGAGCGTCCTCCAACTTGGTACGACCTGCGATCTCTTGCCATACATGATCACGTATGCTGGACGCACTGCGTCGTTGTCATACACAACCGTCTCTATTCATCACCAGTCTTAACCACGACAAAGAGAAAGCGAGAGTATGAGAGTAAGAGCCGACTGACCTGGGTTGACTAGATCCGACTCCGGTCCGGATTCGGCTTCGATCTGAATGACAATGTTCCCTTCTCAGGATTCGTTCAAAAGGACGATTCGGAATCTTGTTCTCGTACCGAATTGTATTCAGGCGATAATGGTACGATCCCGGGTGCGTTTCGACGCGTCTTGAACGCATTGCCTATTACGACTCGGTTGACCAACATGACACGCAGCGAAGCACTGTGAGACAGGTTAGACACGTATTCATCTGCCTCTGAAATGGACATGGTGTGAGAGTGATTAGGATTTGATGGCGCACGTACTTGACGAACAAGACGTGAGGTAGATACCATTACCGTACCTGCGTTAGCAAGGGATAAACGCTCCTGTGGAATGATCAAAGCATAATTTTACGTACCGTTTGAATGCATTCTTCGTTCCTTGAGACCATATCAGTGGCGAGTGCATAGGGAACATAAAAAGCTTACCACACTTGCTCACCGCGAGGGAGTTACGTAAGATCGAGCACAGAGAACATCGTGTGCGACAACACAGCAGTATGGTAGATGGTGATTCTCCCAACATGCATGCACGATTCGTGCCATGGAAAAGAAATTTCTCGTTTCCTCGTCCATCTTTGGCAAGCATAGAGGCTTGTACTTTTTCTCTAAACGAGAGTTTAAGGACAGAAAAGTCAAGGATGGTTTAAGAGAAGTAGTACCTGTAGGCAAGATAGGGTTGCAGAGCATACTCTGGCCATCTGACCACGAAGATGAACTGAACTTCAGGCCGGTATTTTTCCCAGCGAGACCAATTCTTGACGAAAAGCTGTTCTACTATTACCATAGACAGGTCAGCATCTCATTCTCGATCCCCATAAGAAAGTACTACGTACTCTCAGTAAAGATAGGACTATTCCTCTTCACTTGGACCAGCCGATGACGAGCGTTGATAGGATTTTCGAGAGAGAGCTCGTCAGCATACGCTCGCTCCTTTTTGAAAAAGGCGATCATTGCGTCGTGAGCCTGGTTGACCTTGTCGTTTGAAAGCGAGAAGAAACAGGACTTGGCCTGAAAAAACTTGTAGTATACCCTGTATACCTTCCCATGGCGTTTCACGAAACCTGCAGCCCCCCGCAGCTCCATGCCCTACCCACACGTTGTCCATGCGTCAAAGTGGTCCGGAGCGAATTATGGTAAAGAGTCGAAGTAGGACGCCGGTCACCGCCCGCATGAACGCGTGCATAATCCATCCCTGATGGGTCATGTTACAGGTGACGACTCAAGTGGCAGCCTGCTGCACACGGCTAAAGCTTCAAGGAAGATCAGCTAAGAGGCGTACTTACACGAATAAATTTACTTGTTCGTCCTCAGAGTCTGTCGTCTCTAGTTTGCATGATCAACTATTATTCTTGACAAGTTTGAGGGTTGGGCTGAAACACGCGGTGCTGGTGCCCTCTGTCACAACTAATTATAAATAGTGATCATGAAAGTATTCTGGGCGGGGGGAAGACGAACTAATCAAACGTGCCGTCGTGGACAAGGCGGAACATTTGATGACCGTGTGAGAACTTGCAGGGCCATTTGCATGGTTGCCACTGAGTGGAGTCCGAGCTGCTCTCACTCTACTTGATCAGCGCCCGCTTGAAACGTTGAGCATTGAGCGTGGCCAATGCATTACCGGGGAATGAGGAATCGTTGGCCTAAGCTTTCACGTGCCAGTACGTCAATTCATCACGGAGCAGAATTTGGGGAGCTAGGTCTGACTTGAAGTGCTCACTGCTGAAGATGATGACACGTTGGTTCTGAATCTGTGATGGGAGGAAGAGTGAATCAGTCGCCCAGTTGGAACCCCGTGCCAGATGGCGGATACCAAAGCCCCAAGCTTCGTTCGGTGTTCACTGCTTGAAACGCTTTCTAAATGTCGCTTATGCGGAATGTTTGCATGTGAGTTATTCTCATCATTGCCTCGGCGGGACTGTCAAGGGAAAAAGATTAACACCAGCAGTTTATGTCTGTTCAGATTGAGATTATGTTCGTGAAGTGGCGTTCCAAGCTCGGGAACATTTGTATGGTATACCGAACACCGTTTGTCGCAGTGACCGTCTGAGCTAAATAGCAAGATGTACCTCTCTAAATCGGTCAGCAACTTGTGGTGACCTACCCTTCCTGACCACCGTACAGGTTCCAGGCTCTGCCACCTTTACCATGTACTGGTGAGGAGAATGCCAATCAACAGATATCTCAGCTGATCATAATAATCTGCAAAACCGATGTGGTGTTGATGTTCGAACACCTTTTGGCTAGGAAGTTTTCCTGGTTTGTGATTGGTGGGCATTACTACAAATGACCTTGAAAAAGATCATATAGCTTATTATAGAGCTCGGAAGTTGCCCACCTCTCAATGGCTACTATCTGGACGCAGACTATCATGACTCTAGGCCAACATTGCTGGCAGCGACCACTCGCACGGTATTACAGAATCAGTTTGCTACTGGGATATCTGGCCCATCTGTGATAATGCGAACGATACTGTGATGCACACCCATCTCTGCATCATGCAATCAAGGTAGTGGACATTTATGCCCCGGACAACATGTGCTGCACATGGTAACGACATTTTTCACTTCTTGCAGCCATGGTACATGAAGAGGTTGACGGTCTGTGTTTCATTGTTCGCGAATGGAATGTCACATCCATTCGTGAGGATGATGTGATATTAAATACCATGTCATCGTTTCACGACGCTGTAACGATCCATCAACAACAACAAGGACCCACGGCCACTGTCTCCACAAAATAGCCATTCGGATGTATGTGCTCCGCTGCACGGGTCGCCCAGACCAGTTCTATGTGGCACTCACTGCATCACAGATGGGTGCTCGACGAGCACTATTCTTCGATCATTTTTCCGGATATTAGTGGCATCGTTCAATCAATGTCCAATGCACATTGAAGAGAGACTCAGGATGTATTGCCCTTTGGAGAGTCAGGTGTTCCCCGATGATGTACCACTTGTCAATTATGGTTGGAGTATACTTTTTGTGTCGTGCGACGTGCACGACTCACAGTGAGGGTTGTCCGTTTTGAATTGATTCACTGACGTATGGGTGATAGGGTGGACACATGCTACTTCACACATGCAACGGCACTTACGCCTGCAAAGTCACGCCTTCAGGTGGTATCCTTCCCGCAAGAATTTTCCGCCACAATCCTCTCTGATTACCGGCATCACAACATCACCCTGAATACCGCCTACCATGCATCAAGCCAAGTCGCTTTCTCTCGATCACCATGTCGCCGAATTGGAGGGTGTGGTCTCGGAAGAAGAATGGGAGCATCGAAATGCCAGCCAATGCTGCTTATCGGACTGATCAATCTCCGTCCGTACTGGGAGTCAAAAACAGGGGCTCTAGGGAACTACAACAGAAAATCAGCTTATATCAACACGTACTCCCCGTTCATACCGCTCGGCGCGATATGCAGACGGTCGAGGGCTCGTCGACAGCACGCCACGTTTCTAGGATTTCATGTCGTTTTACCGATTCTTATTGCGTCGCAGTCATGGCTAAGATCGAAGAGCAAGAGACCGTTCTGTAGTCGCCGGTTCCTCGAAATATGCCTGACACACAGTTATGCACTGAAACCGAATACAACGAGGGGGGCGAATTGGCGACGGGCTGCAGAACGATATGTTCCTAATGCAGAGGACCGACTTAGCGTTCCCTTGCAAGCTCTCGAGTCCATATATACTCGACGAGGCTCAGGTTTGGCAGATGGTGCGTATTCGAATGATGGTCTGGATTTCTGCGGCGCGGCTTGACTCAAGGTGCATCATGGATGGATAATGTGACTCCCCTCGACTATGCCATGTCCGCTAACCACCAGCTCTCCACATCCCCTCATCCACACCGTGCGGGATATCCCGTCCGCACAGTTCCCGCCGCACAGTTCCCGACGACATTGTGCTGAAATGCGGAACTCACTCTACGGCTGCACGTTAAATATCGGCAGACACATACACATTTTCGTTCGCGGCGGGGTAAAGTACACATCGGCGTGGCGACCTCGCGGGAGTAGCTTCAATACCTCACGTTCTACGACAAGAACTGATGGGAGAGATAAAGGAGGGGACGACCGCAATAAGATGCCGCTAGTACAAGAGGGAAACTTACACACTGCAGGCTCTAGTACCGATACTTGCAAGAGAAGGAATCTGATAAATTTCGATTCAAATCTGGTTCACTATATCACGGTATTCTTCGCGAGGCCCAGTGGCAACGCGAGCTTGATCGATGGCAGCTCAGGAAGCGGTGTGTGTTGTGAAGGACCCCGTACAGCGTACTTAGGATATAACAACGCGAAAAGCAATGCAACCACGAAACTCAAGTATTGAGTAAACAATACGCCCTCGACCTCGTTGTATGGTCGCACGTCACTCCTCCTCTTCACTGGCACTGGCATCCTCCCAATCCACACACTCTAATACCTTATCCCCTTCATCATACAACCGATCCAACCCGGTCAACGCCTCGAGATAGCCCGTCTCGTTGAACGCCCGGAGGAGCATCCCAAATCCCTCCGTTTCGTACGCGCGCAGGATAGTCTCGGAGCAGCCCGTGCAGCGGTCGTAAGCGGCCCCGGTGATGAGGAGTGTCCGAAATTGGGCGAGGAAACCGCGGAGCTGGTGTGGGACGAGACCGAGGACACCTGTAGTGGGGTCGGTAGCGTCGGTGGTGTCGAGGGCGGGGGCGGGGCGAGTTTGGGGCGGGGGAGGGGGCGCGTGAAGACTGGGGTGCCGGGATGAGATATATTGGCGGTGCGGACGAACGAGGGAGCTTACCCATCTGGATGTTGGAGGAGCGACACGAGGAGCTCGACGGCGGTCGAGGATGCGATCGAGGCGAGCCCTGGTCGCGTGACAGTACACATCTGGTCGAGCGTACGATCGGAGAGGGACTAACGAAGGAAAGATGTAAACCATCTAGTAGTCGGGGAATACTTGGATGACTCACGTCTGCAGGCGCAACGATGTCGTTGCAGTAATAACATCCCAATCGTTGACCGTTTGGATTCGATGTAAACTCAGTGGCGCGGGCACCGTGTCGCATGACGAGGTACGTATCGAATCCCAGCGCAGCGTTCAAGACAATCTGGCGCGTCATTGTTAGTGTGTGATCTCCATTTGGGTGTCAGCTGGACCAACCTTGCCTTTGGCAGCGCCCAACACGGTCGGCAACCACCGACTCTCGCGGGAATCCATGAGTAGAAACACTGCATCGTGCGCGTCGAACAACATCTCGAGCTGCTCGACATCTTTCTGTGTCTGGGCGACCGACGCAGGCGGTATAGGGTGTCCGGGCATGGGTATCGAGAGCTGATAGCCTGTCGCGTTCTAGCGGTGACCATAGCGAGTCAGTGTTCGAGTCACATGGACAGAGAATGGGGCACGTACAACGCCGGGAAAGATCTTTTTGAGTCGATCTGCGGCACAGGCTGCCTTGGGTTTACCCCCATTTAGACAGTCTTCGAATTCAAAGAGGGGCTGGCGGACAGGATTGGAAAACGAGACGCGGGAGGAGTCGACAAAGGTGATTGTACGGACACCCCATCCCTGAACAACGAAAATGGTGAGCAGGGGGTAGAACATGAAGGGGGATGCTGCACCATGAGCGTACGAGCAACATAGCACCCAAGCGTGCCTGCGCCGAGGAGAAGACATCTCGTCGAGGCGACCTTTTCGAGGTCGAGGGCGGGGAGAATGCGCCAGCGCATGAGCTTCAAATTAAGATCGATAGCTTGGTCTGCGAGCCTGTAGCATGTGAGGGACGCGCAACCGAATCAAGTAAGGTGGAATACCTCGTTGGATCCATCATGGGTGCCAAGTCGGCCATGCGTGCGCTAAGTTTATTGGTCGTTGGATGGCGTTCCCAGCCAAGCGCGGTGAGTTTGGTGGCGGGTTGGCCGCTGCTTCCGTGCGACACGACACCAAAACGGGACTTCCAAGGTTTGTCTGGCGTAGGGAAATCGCTATCGCGCCAGCAAAGGACGCTGAGAGAGGTGGAGTGGGATGGATATAGGGCGTGGAGGTAGGTGAGGAGGTTGCGGAGAGGCCAGCCTGGGTTGTCTGGCGAGGCGGAGGGGTCCAGGAAGCCGATGATGATCTGCTCTCAAGGCGTGGGTGGGTGAGTGGATGGATCAGCACATGTGGGGAAGAAACGTACGGATTGTGAATCGTTGCTTGTGAAGAGGGTGTCGGCTTGGACGATTGCGTGCAGTTCTGCTGCGTCGCCGGTCAGCTTGACGATGAAGTACGGCTTTGTTTCTGTGTGGAGTGCATTGAATATGGATGTGAGCTGTGGGTAAATTTATGGATTCAGATAGGAACGCGCGGCGAGACAAGGCTGGCTACCTGAGTGGCACTCAGCTGTTCTTCGGCGGGCTGCCAGCCGTTCTCTGCAATCTCCCAGGCGGGCTTGGCGACGAAGGCGGGGAAGGCGAACCAGTAATAAAATTGATATTTCTTGAGGTCAGCAAAGGTGATGAGGAGAAACTGGCTCAGTTTTGAGGTGTCCTTATGTTTTACGATGCTCGTCCACATCTGCGCTGTGTGTGGGTGAGCGAACGAGATGGTGGGGGGTGTCTGGCACACCTCGTCGGCGACAGAGTTGAACAAGGCAGCCTTATCGGCGGCCTTGAAGTCGTCGATGGTGTTAAAGTTTTTGAACACACCACGGGCGGACACCGACCAGGAGGGGAGACTGTATCGATGGTGAGCTGGATCGATCGGTGACGATGGTACGTACGTTGATGATTTCTGGAATGCGTCTGTGCCGAGGGAGAGGTTGCATCCCAGTGGGAGATCTTGACCGGTTTCGCGATCTCTGATGGTACGACCGACGGAGTAGGAGGCGTTGAGGTCGAGCAAGTCGTCGGAGAGACGGAGGACGTCGATCTTGAGTTTTGTGAGTTCATGCCAGAAAGCAGGCTGTACGAGGGATGCGAACGGAGCGAACTGAACGACGGGCATGGTCGATGGTGAGGACGAGGATGTGGTCGTATAAATAAGAAAGGGTTGCTATATTCATGCATGCTACCTAACACGACGACAACTCAAGCCTTTGCTAGGGCCTTGCGCACGACGTCCCTCCTCGCCTTTTTTGCCAACATGACCTCGAAGCGAGCAAAATCATTCAACGACCGCCGTTTTTGGATGGCGGCACGTTTCTTTGCCCATGCAGAGTTTTCCCACTTGGTGACTGTGCCCTCCCTTTCGAGTTGTTTGCGGATGACGCCCGAGCGAGCGCTGCGGGGAAGCTTGGTAAGACGGAGGGGCGTGAGGGAGAGATGGCGGTAGGGGAAGGCTTGACGTGGGACAGAGGTTGTGGGGCCGTCGATGATTGCCTGGCATGAGAGGATGAGCGAGCAAAGGAGGCTAGAAGAAGACCAGTTACCCGATTGTGGTCGATGATGTCGGCGATGACGGCGATTTTGCCAGCAGATGGGCCAGAATTGAGGAGGACGACTGGGATGGGGTAAGGAAGTAAAGACGGACAAGGAATGTGCGACAGACCTCGTCCCACCTCGACGAACCGGTCAAAGTTGGATTCCTGCGCGTCAAGTCAACACATCTGAACACCGTATCGACCATCCAGCGCCCGTTCCGCTCGCTCGCGTTGACGACACGGCGAGGACGGTGGAGAGGGAATCAAGCGACTCACAGACATGTCTTGAGGACGTGTGGGTCGACGGTGAGGTTGGCGTGTAGATGGACAAGCACTTTGCAGACGAGTCCTAGCAAGTTATTATGTAATAGGATACCTTATTTAATTTCGTAATTAGGTGCTCCGCCTTTCCAGTTTCCCACGTATGTAAATATTGTCCCGACGACGACGACGACGACGAGTGCCATGGACTCGTTTACCCGTCTGGTTCACAGTGCCAACCCTGCCGCCGCTATTCGATATCCACCGACGACGACGACGGCGGCCATGGACCCATTTTTCGACGACGACGATGACGATCTGCTCGGGTCCACCAATTACCCCTTGCCGATGCGCTCCCAAGAGAGTGGGCTCCCACTCACCGACGCCGCAGCACCCCCCGCAGGTCTCAGAGTCTCCGCCGTCTCCCTTCCACACACGGGTGAACCACAGGGTTGGTCAGAAAACACTTTCCAGGGCAGCGCCGCCTTCCCCGGCCTGCACTCCAACACTACGTTTCCCCATCCACGCAGACGCAGGAAGTGGAGGTGGCCTTGGGACAGGCATGTTCCCCCCACCGGTGAACGTATCATCGCACTCAACAACCCGCTCATGAACGACGAGTTTGCCGACAACTTCGTCTCCACCAGCAAATACAACCCCGTCATCTTTCTACCAAAGTTCCTCAAGGGTAACCCGCTGTCACCTTCACTCGTCTATCAACTCACACACCCCTCACAGAACAATTCTCAAAATACGCCAATATATTCTTCCTCTTTACCGCTGCCATTCAGCAAATACCAAACGTTTCCCCCACAAATCAGTACACCACCATCGTTCCACTCGCCATCGTCCTCCTTGCATCCGCTTTCAAAGAGATCCAGGAAGACCTTGTCAGTTTCCCCTCTCTTTCCTCCAATTTCTCTCTCACATCCCTCTAGAAACGACACCATTCCGACTCGGAACTCAACGCCCGCATCGCCAAGGTACTCTCTTCATCCTCCACGTTCGACCTACGCAAATGGAAAGACATCCGCGTCGGAGACATTATCCGCGTCGAGTCAGACGAGTTCATCCCCGCAGATCTTGTACTCATTTCCTCCTCTGAACCAGAAGGTCTCTGCTTCATCGAGACTTCCAACCTCGACGGGTACGCATCCCCCCCATTTCCGACTTACCTTACTCACATACTCCCAGCGAAACCAATCTCAAAATAAAACAAGCGTCCCCGTCTACTGCCGCGCTCACCACACCAACCCTCGTCACATCCTTACACGGTTCCCTCCGTTCCGAACAACCTAACAATTCCCTGTATACCTACGAAGGAACTCTGGAGCTTCTTTCCGACGCAGGCGTCCCTCGTCAGATCCCTCTCGGTCCAGATCAAATGCTCTTGCGCGGTGCACAACTACGAAATACCCCATGGATATATGGTATCGTCGTCTTTACTGGCCACGAAACAAAGCTGATGCGAAACGCGACGTGAGTGCCCGCCTCTCTCCTTCATTGTATCTTACATTGCCGCAATAGAGCTGCGCCGATCAAGAGGACCGCGGTAGAGAAGCAGGTTAACGTGCAAATCATCTTCCTGTTCATCTTTCTCCTCGCCCTGTCTGTCGGTTCCACCATTGGTGCGAGCATCAATACGGTGAGTACTTTACCAGCATGTCACCGCTCTCGTTCACAAAGCGTATCAGTGGGTCTTCTCCAGTTCACAGTGGTACCTTCTTGAGTCCAATACATTCTCGGGTAGAGGTCCGTCGGCTTCCTTTCTTCGTGTTTCATCTTGCTTTAACTCTGAAGAATTTACCAGCCAAGACATTTGCAGAAGGTCTCGTGTAATTCACCCTGTCATTGATCCATACTAACGAGTCGCAACAGACATTCTCACCTTCATCATCCTCTACAACAACTTAATCCCCATCTCGCTCATCGTCACAATGGAAGTTGTGAAATTTCAACAGGCGGCGCTCATCAACTCGGACCTCGACATGTACTATGCACACACCGACACCCCCGCCCTCTGCCGCACTTCCTCCCTTGTCGAAGAGCTTGGACAGATCGAGTTTATTTTTTCGGACAAGACCGGCACGTTGACTCGGAATGAGATGGAGTTTAAATGTGCGAGCATCGGTGGGGTGGTGTATGCCGAAGAGGTCGAAGAGAATCGGAAAGCGGGTGCGCAGCAGGACGGAGAGTGCGTCAAGGAGAGCTGGCGAACGTTTGATGAGTTAAGGCGGGTGCTCGATGGGACGGGGACGTCAACGTCGAGTATGGTTTCCAGGAACCCGTTCGAGGCAGAAGCGATGGCGATCTCAGGCGGGACGGCTGTGTCTAGAGAGAGAGAGGTCGCACATGAATTTATGGTGCTCTTGGCGGTGTGTCATACGGTCATCCCAGAGGTGAGAGATGGCAAGACGCATTATCAGGCGAGCAGTCCGGACGAGGCGGCGCTCGTGGCAGGTGCCGAGTTGTTAGGGTATCGGTTCCATGTGCGTAGGACATTTGTCTTGTTTTCTTTCGTTGACCGACGAGTTGTAGACTCGGAAACCCAAATCGGTGTTTGTCAACATCCATGGGCAGACGGTTGAGTACGAGATTTTAAACGTGTGCGAATTCAACTCGACGCGGAAGCGCATGTCCACCGTCGTGCGCGCCCCGGACGGCAAGATCAAGCTGTACTGTAAAGGCGCAGACACGGTCATTCTCGAGCGCTTGGGAAAGCATCAGCTGTTTACCGAAAAAACGCTATCGCATCTCGAGGTCTGCCCCACGGCTTTTACTCTTTTGTTTTTCACTATTTTGATTGACAACCAGGACTATGCCACCGAAGGCCTTCGCACGCTCTGCATCGCCTACCGCGATATTCCCGCCGCAGAATATACACAGTGGGCGAGCATCTATGCCCAAGCCGCTGCGACTGTCAACGGGCGTGGCGAAGCCCTCGACCAAGCAGCCGAGTTGATCGAAAAAGACATGTTTTTACTCGGTGCGACGGCGGTTGAGGATAAGTTACAAGAAGGCGTGCCGGATACGATACATACGTTGCAGATGGCTGGCATCAAGATTTGGGTGTTAACAGGGGATCGACAGGAGACGGCAATCAATATTGGGATGAGTTGTCGACTCATTGGGGAGAGTATGAATTTGGTGCGTTATGACACGTGTATGGTGAGGAAAGGGATATCGATGGGGTGTGGTAGGTGATCGTGAACGAGGAGACGGCGCACGAGACGGCCGAGTTCATTTCGAAACGACTGAGTGCGATCAAGAATCAGAGGATAAGTGGAGAGCAGGAAGACTTGGCGTTGATCATTGGTTCGTCGCGGTTCTTTTTTTTTCCGGTCACTTTTCGGCTTACAACGCTGCGACTGTAGACGGCAAGAGTTTGACGTTTGCGCTAGAGAAGGAGGTGTCCAAGTCATTTTTGGAGTTGGCATTGTTGTGTAAAGCGGTCATTTGCTGTGCGTTGTCGTCTTGATCGTCGAGGGCTCTTTTGATGTCTTTCGTTGGCGTGACAGGTCGGGTGTCGCCGCTACAAAAGGCACTCGTGGTCAAGCTAGTCAAGAAGAACCAAAACTCGATCTTGCTCGCGATCGGAGACGGTGCCAACGACGTGAGTATGATCCAGGCAGCGCATGTTGGGGTGGGCATTTCGGGCGTCGAGGTGCGTGTTCATATTTGTGACGTGGTCTTTCGTGATGGTTGACAGCGCACTGTTCGCTAGGGTCTCCAAGCGGCACGTTCGGCCGATATTGCGATCTCGCAGTTTCGATATTTGAAAAAGTTGCTACTCGTGCATGGCGCATGGAGTTATCAACGGTTGTCCAAGCTCATTCTCTGTATGTCTCGAGACCATTTCTTTGACATGGGGTATTGACAGTGCGGCCTAGATTCGTTTTACAAGAATATTACGCTCTACATGACGCAGTTTTGGGTGCGTCCTATACACCATCGCGCGAGGTGTTTTGGTTCTTGCTGACGTCCGGGCGCGCGTGCGACAGTACTCGTTTTTCAACAACTTTTCGGGGCAGATTGCCTATGAATCCTGGACAATCTCATTTTACAATGTCATCTTCACTGTCCTCCCACCGCTCGTGATCGGCATCTTTGATCAGTTTGTGTCGGCGAGGATTTTAGATCGGTATCCGCAATTGTATTCCCTCGGACAAAGGAACGTGTTTTTCACCAAGACGGCGTTTTGGCTATGGATTGCAGATGCGCTGTATCACAGTCTGGTGCGAGTTTGTGCGCGTGTCTATGTACGAGAGGCTGATGAGTGTGACGGGACGATAGATTCTGTTTGGTTTTTCGGTCATTCTGTTTTGGGGTGATTTGAAGCAAGCGACGGGGTTGGATTCGGGACATTGGTTTTGGGGTACAGCGTTGTACCTCGCCGTGCTGTTGACTGTGCTCGGCAAGGCTGCATTGATTTCGGAGTGCGTTGCATCCTGTTTCTTTCTGTCGTCGTCCCCCTTTACTGAAGAAGTATCTACAGTTTGTGGACCAAGTACACCGTAGCCGCCATCCCAGGCTCGTTCGTGTTCACAATGATCTTCCTCCCGCTGTACGCTCTCATCGCCCCCCCCCTCGGCTTCTCCACCGAATACGCCGGACTAGTCCCCCGTCTGTGGACGGACGCCGTCTTTTACTTTATGCTCCTCCTCTTGCCCGTCGTTTGTCTCGTGCGCGACTTTTCATGGAAATACTACCGACGAACGTATCACCCGCGCGCGTACCATATCGCGCAAGAGCTTCAAAAGTACAACATTCCGGATTACAGACCGCGGCAGGAGCAGTTCCAGAAGGCGATTAAAAAAGTGAGGGCTGTTCAGCGGATGCGACGGAATCGTGGGTTTGCGTTCAGTCAGACCGAGGGTGGGACTGGGCAATTGGATCAGACGCGGGTGATTCGGGCGTATGATACGTCAGAGGGGCGGGGGAAGCCATCGGGGTATTGAGTATGTGTGGGAGGCGGAATGTTTTTTTTTTTTTTTCTATTGGACTTTGGATGTATTAATTGCGTATCTTAGATGCTACTTAGAGAAAAGGTCCGGGACGTTGCGAGTGGCGAGTGGTACCGCGATCATTGTGACGCTTATTGCAAGCGCTCAGAACACCAACGGTTTTTTTCTAATTCTGACCGGCAGCCGAGTGTGGTGAGGAAGTCGTGCGCAGCTGGACAAACCACTTGTACTGACAATGTCATATGCAACTCGAACTCAATCCTAATTACTTGGGGCCGTTGTTGCAGTCAGTCATCAAAAGTCTGTAGCACTTGGACTCCCTGACGGCCTAACACGTACCGCAAGACCTGGCTCACCAGGTGCACTGGTTACCTGCATAACGTTCAAGTTGTGAATGTTGGTATATGTCAACAGGTTCAGGGGTTCTTGGAGTATCATGATTTGACTCAGAGCCTATGTCTGGTAGTGTCCGCTTCAGCGATGGCACGGAAGCCAATCCTCGTGGCGGACGTACAAAAAAAAGGTGCTGTCTATTCAACTCAGCTTCTATATGTGCTCGCAGTGAGTCGAAGCGTCTAGCGCAGAGACTTTTGGGTAGATGTCAAAGAGAAAGGGTACCCCACAGGTAACACCGTGGCCTCAAAACCCCACACCGTACCCGTATTCTACGGTATACCGCGGGTAGCGACAAGACAACCGCGGTTATGTGGATCACCATTAGTGTGTATACTGATCAATTCCTACATGAGATATCATTCATGCTGCCTTCAATTGTCCTTGTCCTCTCAATCTCTCTTTCTACTAGTCTTGTTCTTCATCCAACTGTGATTAGGTCCTGAATGGGTAACAAGTCATTTCTGCCCAAGCACCAAGGCAAAGGTTGGCAATGGTGAGAGGCAGTTGCAAGTAAAATGCAGGAGTTGATGACCTTGCGAGAAGACATGCTCAACCACTGTAGATGTCACTGATAATAATAAAATCTAAGAGACTGATACTAGTTATGGAAGATGTCAATAGGGACTTACTTGGAATGCTAAGGTGGTCAAGTGCAATGTGATGCCGCCTTGAATATACCATGCAGTTGTTATGCCACTATGCAAGAACAGTTTTAAGTTGGAATCATTGACTGTTGTGCACCTTTCTTACATTCAATGAGTTGTGCATTGTTGAGTGATGACAGACCATGTCATGATGGTCCACAATATTCAAGCCTCAACATGTCTTACAAGATTGATCACAAACTCAAATAGCATTATCATGCCTCAGGGAAGACTGCTTATCATGCTGAAAATAGCCTAAGTCAATGAGTAGGACCCTTATCATAGTTGTTCAGAGAGTTATGCAATACTAAAAGCCATTGAAGATCCTGCCAGGGTTAAAACCAGGTTTTTGGGAAGATTCTTTGTTGGGCTGTCAAGAGCAATTCAAAAACCGAAGTAATAGCCACTACGCTACAGGACCACTGAGTCCCGTTGGCCACCATTGGTCATATAGGGTTGTCCAACCGTGATGAAATGCAGCATCGAAATATCGACTACAACCATGCCCTCCCATGCTTATCTTCGAGCAGTGACCTTGGGATGCCAAGCATTAACTTTTGGCACGACTGTGTTGTACGGCCGGTATGCGCCGCGTGTGCCGGTCAAGTTTTCTACCCACGGCTGTTCTCGACGAAGACATGTAAGCGGAATTAACGGAATGGGCGCGAACAAGGGCTTACCGCCTTCCATGGCGGAGAAGAACTCTTCATCACTTCGTCCTCGTTCGGCGGAAGTTGCCGGATGTGCTGCAGCCACGAATGCCATTCGGGAGGCACTTGCGTCGCATTGTTGTAATGCTGCTCAAAGTCAACCCATCTGTGACGACCTGGTCATGGGACGGTCGGCGGGCAGTCATATGAGTACGCTGGACACGTACCTGGAACTTCATCCTCGGGATTTAAGTTCTCAAAATACCGGTTGCCGAATCTGGCCGAATGGCGCTGGTAAGTTGGGCGTGAGGATGGTCAGTGCGAAGGGGAGACGGACTGGTCGGTTCCGACTAGCGTGCCAGCTTTGGCATCACCAATGTACTGCATCTGATGCCACCATTGCTTTATACCCGTTCTGCGGATGTTTCGGATGTACCGAGCGAGGGACACCATGATGGGTGGTGAGTGGAGAGTAATAAGGTTTGCACGTATTTGGCTCCAACAAGACAGTTCGGTATCAATTTTACATTATCGCAGAACGGCGTCGCATTGAGATACACATGACGGATCTGCACACCATGGAGGGTTAAAACTTTGACGAAGTGATGCATGAAGGTGTGGACGCGTGCGTTTAACAGGTCGTAAAGAAACAGAATATGTGTCAGTTAAACCCGGATCGATCTGGATCAGAATTTTCATTGTGCGGTCAAGTGTATGTGCTTGCAGCAGCGTGGTGCTCGTACGATGTGTGGCGAGTCGGCTTCTGTGATAGGCTGCTCTCTTTGTGACCAGAACTATTTGCTGTGGTGCACAGCGTATCCTGGACCCAATGCACATGAGTATCTACATATCCGCGGTACTGCACGGTCAATCGACTAGTATATATACCCGAGTATCTTGCCACCAACGTTTTTGCGACGAGCTTCCTCATGGTCCAAGATACCAGACGACGTCGTCTATAAATCCACATTCGATCAGTATCGTGAATCACGAATGCTATGCAACGTACAAGGATGATGTACCCGAACCCACGGGCAGGAAGGAGCAGATTAACCCAAGACTCAATTTGGTTTACCTGAATATTGAAACGAGGGGAGATAACACCTGTCTTGTTGAGTCGACCATTCAGCTGAATGACAATCTTTCCAGAACGATGGTCATCGATGATCTCGAATTCACCAATGTACCCTGCAAGGAAACAGTGGAGTCAGTCAGCGGTCAGGTTCGCCTCATGGACACCAAGGATGAAGAAAACTCGTTAGTTCTACAGCGGTAAAAGAGATACTCACCATGACGTTGCATGACACTCAGAAATTTAACGATAACCTTGGACGAAGGCCGGATTAGAACCTGGCGTTTTCCACGTCGCTCTGCGTTGACAATGTTGTTCTGCAATAGCATCTGATGAATCCATATGGCAATCACGCGTTCAACAGACTCACAAGGCAATCGTTCTAAGTGGTGTGTTGTAGGCTCGTCATGGATATGGAAAACGCGGATGCTCACCAAGACGGAGACGCGAACCATTTTTAATGAGGAACGAGGGGAAGACGATTTGGCGACAATCTGGTGAGGCGGGTAGGTATAACTGGTGGGTGGCTGTGATAAGCTGTATAGTACATCAGCCACATTTCGGGATTTCGCGAAAGGGAGCGAACCGCGCAAGCTTGGACGTCCTCGACACCAGCAAGCAGTCACCATGGTACGATCTTGCGCGGTACGTTCACTGTATGCTGATCGTGCTCTAGGGTCGTGTTCGCACCAAAACTACCAAGAGAGCCTCCCGTGTGCTCATCGAAAAATAGTGAGTAGATCCTGCCTACAACGACCGACTTCGCCTGAAGCCAGCCCGCCTCGTCCAGCTACCCACGCCTTACACTTGATTTCCACACCAATAAGCGTATCATCGATGAAGTTGTCAGTATCCTGCTGTCCTTCCTCAACCCCGTTGATTCCGGTTTTTCATTGGTCCGTTAGGCCGTCGTTCCCTCCAAGCGTCTCAGAAACAAGATTTCCGGTTTCACGACCCACCTCATGAAGCGCATTCAACGCGGTCCTGTTCGAGGCATCTCTTTCAAGCTCCAGGAGGAGGAACGTGAACGAAAGGACAACTACGTCCCCGAGGTCTCTGCGCTTGACACGAGCACCACCGGACTTGAGTTGGACAACGACACTTCTGTGCGTCCCTTTACTCGCATCCGGAATTGGGAGGATTGCTCACGAAACGTCGAACTTTAGGAGATGCTGAAAGCCCTGAATTTTGATATACCACACAATGTCGTGCAGGTGACCATCGCACAACCCGAGCGTGCGCCGCGTAGAGAGCGACGCAATGTACCAGGTGCAGCGCGGTCATGAGGAGGCGCACAGTCAATTACATCTTTGTGACCAAAAACGGGATGATTGATCATGCTCTCGATGACCTGATAATATGAATGATTCCGGGCCCCGTTACGCCGCTGCTTCGATACTATCTCCCAACTTAGAGCCAGTTTGGTAGCTCTACAGTATCAGACTGGCACTTGTGCCAGCAAAGGGTTGTCATCTTGAGTTTATAAAATAAAACAGTATCAGGCTTGCTAGAAATTGCAGTGACATTACTAACATGAATGTGCATTGATTGCTAGAGTAGAGAACTAAATAATACATGCCAAGGAAAGGAAAGAACAGTACCTAGAATAGAGAAGCAGTGGGAGAAAAGAAGTAGTCATCAGCAGAACAGGGCAGAAACATCTGACCAATTACAAAGAAAGACTTGGGAACTAAGGAGTGCACAGATCATAGGAGTTGGACTCATAACATTTCTGAAGGATCATATCTCACAAACATGGGGTTATTCTTCCAGGGCATCATACCAAACATCAGCTGCAGCATCCAGAGTAAGATGGTGTTCTTTTTTGACATGCTCAAATGTCCTGTTTGTTGGATATAAACAGTATACAGATAGAGCCAGGCTTATGTAAGCCTGTGCACAGCTAGATTTGGTGTACTGTAGAACTACCTTAGTAACTACTAAAGTATTCTACAGGTTATGAGCCCCACCTGTGCTCATTAGATCACTCACTTGAAGACTTGAACAGTCCATGAACATGCAAGATGTTTTTCTCATGGCAGACAGCCAGAATTGGCGAGAGTACTGTGTGTGTTTGACAACATACAAACACAGAAGCTATTCAGTGGCTACTCACATTAGTGATGTTGGAGTGGTTGCGACTTGAGCAGATGATGGTGGTTATTGTTCAAGAGTGTTATTAGAACTCAGATGTTGAGTCTGAATTATATACATGTGTATGATTATATAATCTATGTTAGATAATACACTATGGAGTAAAATAGAAATAGGAGCTAGGCAGCTATAATATAGTGCGTTCAACACTCCCCCTCGCTCAAAGCATGGTAGGCTGTAGAGCGGAATGGTGACTATGGAGGGGACAAAATAATCCTGAGATTTGTGTGGAATTCCTCAAATTTGATACAC
>JBBPJJ010000008.1:0-17944 GCA_038088635.1 Veloboletus limbatus
GCACCTGTCGTGCCATCCGCCCGCTCTCCTCCTCTCTCCCCGTGCAGTATAACTGCGTGTTTACGGAAGAGGATCTTGATGAACCGGAGTGTCCCTCCAAGCGATCCAGGCACTGGGTCAGCCACATAGCTGACTCTTGGGATGCTGACGACATCGTAGACCTTTACAGGTCCGAAGTTGATACGTTCATGAAGGAAAGGTTTGTCTCTTTCCTGATGATCACAACTGCGCGATCCTCACACTCCGCTTCTTACACAGTGTCAAGTAGCGTAGAGGGTATATACAATGTACCTAATGCAATGGACATTACCTGCACGCATGGCTCTCAGTCTAAGTGTGACCATTGTGATAAGAACAAATTTTGGATTCTTGATTCCGGTGCTTCAATGCACTTCACTCCTGAGCGATCCGACTTCAGCGATTATACATCGCTTGGTAAGAATAAGATTCCCGTTTTGACTGCCTCTGGTCATATCTATGTCATAGGGACAGGCAACTGCAAATTGCAGTGGAAAGATGCGCAAAATAAAGTGTGCAACCTGACCTTATTCGATGCGGGGCATATCCCCAACTCAGGAGTTCGATTGGTATCTATGGGCCAAATGCTTAATGCTGGCACCAAAGTTAGAGGAAGCGCAGAGAGTATAGACATGCTTTTCGGTGATGATACCCTGCTTGCATCCTTTAAACCAGGCCACATGGGCCACAATATGTATACCATTGAGGACATCACCGGTCGTCACCATTCTACAATCGCTCCTGATTTTGAGACCATGCACAAATGAATAGGACATCCTTCCAAGGATGTAATGAAACATGCTGTGAAACATACGTGCAATTTTCCTTCCATTGAGATACCGAAGGAAGACAAAACCTGTAAAGGTTGTGCGGAGGGAAAAACCCCTACTTCCACCTTCCACCCGGATCTCAGGAGAGCCAAAGCGCCCTTTGAGCTTATCCATTCAGACGTTAAGTCCTTCCCCATTGCATCGTACCATAAATATCAGTACATTATAACATTCTTTGATGACTACACGTCATATGGGTGGAGCGCAGTATTTCGCACCAAGGACAATGCCCTTCAGGCAACCAAGTGCTTCTTAGTGATGGTGTCCACCCAATTTGACACCAAAGTCCAAGGATGGATGTCCGATGCAGGGGGAGAGTACAAGTCCAAAGCTTTTGATGAGCTGCTTACCTCTCAGGGGATATGCATCTTCCAGAGTGCCCCTCATGTTCCCCAACAAAATGGTCACGCTGAGCACTTTATGCGCACCATTATGGACAAGTCTGAGTCTATGCGCCCTGATTGCTGCGCACCGGATTCTTGGTGGGAATTCAGTTGGAGTCACGCCGTCCACATATACAATAGGACACCATTGCGCAGACATAACTGGTGCACTCCGTTTGAGATACTCAATGGGGAGGCTCCTGATATTGGCCATCTCTGCGTCTTTGGTTGCAAAGCATACGCCCATGTCCCTTCGGACATTCGCACCAATAAGCTGGCCCCTAAATCAGAACCAATGGTGTATCTAGGCGTTGCACCTGGAAACAATCAGAATTATCTTCTGATGAGTTGTCCTCAAAACTCCCTTTTCACGTCGGCACAAGTGCTCTTTAATGAGCAGCTGTTCCCTTTATGTGAGAAAAACCCTACACGTCCACGGACACAAGCCGGTCCTGAGCAACAGGTTGAGATTCAGCTCCCTGATTTGCCGACTGACTTTGATGACTTCCTTCCTCATCCAGAACCTCAGCATCCGGAACCTCCAGATCCATTCTATGCACCTCCACCTCGCACTCCATCACCCGTTGCACCACCACCACCACCTCAGCGTCCCCACAAAGGCAAGGCCCCTGAACACCGCCCACAAGCTGCTCCTCCTGCTGTTCCCCCTGCTCCTCGCCGCTCTGAGCACGAGAAATGCATTCCCAAATGCCCAGGGAACATATATGGAGATAACCATCATCCTGTTGATCAGGAACGCGATGCAGACCGTACCTGGCGTGATATTGGCCGCAGTGGTGCGCCTCCTCGACAAGAAGTTCCCGGGGATTTCCCCGTTGAGCCCTCCCATGACATTCCTGACCCAGAACATCACGATCTCTCCGAAGAAGAGATTGAGCGCATCACCAGAAAAGGGGGAGCTGCGCTCACTTCTTTTCTCTTGAGGAAGGCAATCCGGCTAGATACTGCAGATCACTCTAAGCCGATCCGCGAGTGGACATTCAAGGACATTCACACCCTACCATCCACGCAACAAAAGGAATGGAAAGATGCTTGTCGCGAGCAACTCGAAGTTCTTAAGAAACAAGATGTTTTCAAACTGGTTGATCATCCTAAAGATCATAAAGTCATCAAAAATTGTTGGGTTTTTGATGTCAAACCCGATGGTAGAAAGCGTGCACGCCTAGTCGCGAAAGGCTTCTCACAGGTCGAAGGCTTAGACTTCGACCAAATCTTTTCTCCTGTCATGCAATATGAAACAGTGTGCTTAATGCTTGCACTTGCAGCGCTCGAAAACTGGCACATGGAAGCCATTGATGTTTGCGCTGCCTATCTATATGGCGCACTCGACAAAGAGATCTACATGGAACAACCAGAGGGATTCAAAATCCCCGGTGCTGAGACTAAAGTACTGCGCCTCAAAAAGGCTCTTTACGGATTAAAGCAGGCTGGTCTCGCCTGGTGGAAAGCCCTCAATGAGTCCATGAAAGAGCTCGGCTTTGAGCAGATTAAATCAGATCCCGGCATCTTCCTCTACAAAAAGAAAGGCTCCTTTACGGTTGTAGCCATTATTTACGTAGATGATGCCATTTTCTGCGGTCCCTCGAAGGCGATCATTGATGAGGTCAAAGCACATTTCATGCGCAAATAGGAATGTCGCGATCTTGGCGAAGCCAAAGAGTTCTTGCACATGAACATCAAACGCTCCGGTCGAAAACTCTACATTGACCAGAAGGAATACCTTCAAAAGATTATTGCACGTTTTGATTTGCAAAACTCCAAAGCCACGCAGACTCCCCTACCTCAGGGGTATTATCCCATCAAAAACGACGCGCCTGTTAACCCTGGACTTCGTCAGAAGTTCCAAACTGTCATCGGTTCCTTGATCTACATCATGATCGGAACCAGACCTGATATTGCCTATGCCGTCACAACTATGGCGCGCCATTTGGCGAACCCAACGGAGGAACATTCATCAAAAGCGCTATATATTTGCCGCTACCTCCTAGGAACGCCTAAAGCAGTCTTATGCTTCGATGGCAACAAAGACCAAGGCATTATTGCGTACACCAATGCAGATTGGGCATCCAACCCAAACACACGCAAGTTCCAAACTGGCTGGTTCTTACAACTAGCCAGATGTACCTTCAGCTGGCGATCTCGCCTGCAGCCTACCGTGGCGCATTCCTCTACAGAAGCTGAGTACATATCCCTGTTGGACTGTGGTAGACAAGCATTCTGGGTTCGGCAACTTCTGCGAGAACTCGGGTATAAAATGAACACAATACCAATTTGCGGTGACAATCAAGGGTCCATCTTCATGGCATCCAATCCCATCACTGAACTGCGCAGTAAGCCCATCAACATTCATTGGCATGCGATTCATGACTGGATTCAGGATGGCCATATTGAACTGTTCTTCATAGATGGCGTCAGTAATCCTGCTGACATGTTCACTAAAAACCTGGGGCGTATCAAATTCGAGGAATTCCACACATCTCTTGGGATCATCTTAACTCCTCCATAGTCACCATTTCCACTCATCAGCACACCATGCTTTGAGCGAGGGGGAGTGTTGAACACGCTGTTATTCAGCTGCCTTCGCTCCTATTTCTATTTCTATTCTATTTCTTTACTTAGAGTAGCTTATATAATCGTACATCACATGTCACTATATAAGATTCGAACTCAACGTCTGAGTTCTAATAACATCTTGTTCTACAACCACAACCATCGTCTATCTCAACACCGCTTGCAGCTCAACACCTCAACAATGTGAGTAGCCTAAATCACCTCCGCATTCTGTGTTGTCAAACAGCATTCTGTGGATCACTGTGGAAAAGATGGCTGAGCTATGACATTCTGTGGGTTACTGTGGAAAAGCAGGTGGCTGAGCTATGGTGTTCTGTGGAACTCTGGGAGATTTATGAGGGTTTGCTGATGTTGACCTGACACTACTTTCACATGCTACCTTGGGTTTGCAAATAGTCAGTGTTATTATCTCATGTCTCACTGAATTGTCTGATGCTCAATTGTATTATCTACCATAGGTATCTCGTCTCAAATATATACATTCCCACAATTTCATCCACTGTGACATCAAACCACAGAATATCCTCATGGGTATTGGAGAATACAAGGAGAAAGTATTTCTTGTCAACTTCGGTATTGCCGCAATACAGCGGGGTAAGATCCTTGTTCAAACACTTTGGGCGGTCTGGCTGTGTCAGCCGCGTTCGTGGCTACCTTGTCGAGATTGCTCATGTAAAATCCAGTCGCTTTTTGTATCTTTCCGGACCATTGTGACCGGCATGACAACCAGCTTTCTCTACGTTGTTTTAATCTCGCTCGCGGACTCTCTGTAATTCTTGGTTGACCCGGTATGCGGGTGTGACACTGTTTTATTACGTTGGGATGCCATAAAGATCCACGCTTCGCCTGTTGGAGGTAGACTCTTCAGTGACGTATGTCATTCATCATTCCTGGGTACCTAGTCATGCCCTCCTTTTATTCACATCAAGTTGTACTGTAGTTGGGATGCGCGGGCATTGTACTGAGGTATCGTGCATGCTACGAAAGTCGGATGTGCATTGAACACAGGGATTGGCGACCACTATCAAATGGATGTTTTTACATTCTACATGTTGACATGGAGCACATACTACATACATAGCCCAGGCCCCGTCCGCATCGGCAGGTGTGCAAAGGCGTTGACGCGCAAACTGATCGGGTGAGATCGGGAGTCCGACCAACTTGAAGGACACTGCAAGACACCAAGAGCCCCAAAGGCGCGCCTAAATGCGTGCGTAAAAAAAAAAGAGTGGGTCTGTCACCTCGCAATGTTCTTTTTTCTCTTGGTTCGGACCCGGATGTTGATGAGTCGATAACGTTTTGAGCCTTGCCAAGTTCAAGCAACCTGGGAGCGGTAAGGGGGGCGCTGCAATGTATTCGCACGATGTCGCCTCAGTGAGTATGTGTGCAACGAAGAACGTCTGTTGTTTGGGCCTGAACGCCGGACGACACTGCGCGAGATAGACGCGGTTACGGATAGATCTGGCAGTTACTTCAGACGGCCCGGTCTCAACTGAGTCACGGCGCCGCCCGCGTACCGCGCGATCCAGGTTTCCCATGATACTTATGCGCCCCTGGTCCACTCGGGCGCCGTCAATTGTCCATCATGATATATCACCCACCGTCCAGGGTTTTTTGGGGCGTGTCTGATGGATTGCGATTGCTTTTGGAATCAAGAGGATGCAGCACGGCACTGTTGTTTGACTCCGTTTCTGCGCGCGGGCCGGGATGGAATTGTGACAAGGGGAGAGTCCAACGACGCGCGTTTTTGTGTTGATCCCTGGACTACAACGGCGTTAAGTATGTGCGGATATAAAGTTAAGGAAACCAAGTCTATCATGAGGCAAAGCTGGGTCCGTTGACAATGATCTCGGAGTATGGCCAACTCGGAGAAGGTAGGGATTCGATAATAGTCGCTGGTGGCGACACTGGCGAGAGTGCGATGGGGACTGGGCGTAGTATGTCAGTCCCCCGCCGACACAATTTACTGGCATTCAGTCGTGTCAATGCGACTTCATTAAAGCTTCACTTCTGACAATCGCCAAAATCAGGTTATCGATCAGGGATCAAGTCCTTTGAAAAGCGAAACGCGCTAGGCTGTGCCAATTACGGTTCGGTGCCTATCGGCGCACTGATCCACCTGCCTCCCACTGAAGCAACCAGATGAGTCCGATCTCTGCTTCACTTTGTGATTTACTGAGTATTCCACATGAAGTTCAGCAAAACAAAGCCCTGACAGTTTCAAGTCGATACTGTCAAGCCTACTGTGGGGTGGCTAACTTGAAGGCTGAAATTAATTTTCCCCAGTTCATCGTCTCGTGCACTGGCAGTAGTGTCTCGCAGTCTGGTCCGGTGGAGCCAGCGTCATGGCTCACGCACCTAGCATGATAACCACCAGATTCTTCGCGTCGGAAATGTCATGCAGCCTGGTGGTGATTCTATGAGACGCAAAGTACCCAGAACGGAGCATTCGGGCTCTTAGATCTCGTTCAATCGGTTGCCTGCTACGATGAAGTCCTTGATACTCCCCATTCATTCCTATTGAGGGGTTGGTTCGAGACTGACGACCACCTTGAATGTTTGATAGTCTAAATAAGTACACTGGAGAATTGACTCATTTCCACAACAAGCGCATGAAATGTCTCAAACATGAATTATGCTCAAAGTCTATAATGAGTCCAGTGGCATTAGTACCCACTCATAGGAACCATGGTATTGTGTCATACCAAAGTTATCATAGGTGTCACATGAACAATGCCCTTTCTTCCAATCCAATCCTTGAGGACAGTGCTGGAATATACTGTGCCTATAACCAATGTCTTTGAAGAAGTGGATTTGACGCCTGCTAGCGAACAGTGACATGGCTATGCTGTGGACAGGTGCGTCTCCCCAACGCTTATGGTACATGTGGTGAACCTCATGAACAAAAGAGTGTGTGTACAAAACCTTACCTCATAGTAGAATCCTCCCTTGGAATCCAAGAATTCGAAATACTTCGTATATGCTTCGCTTCTCCAAAAGTCCATGTCAGCTATCTCAAAGTTGCTCCAAACTGATTGACGTGGTCAGCGTACTGAATCGCGCCTAAAGAAATTGCTCACAATGACATAGATTATAAGTGTCACCAAAGTTATCGGACAGAAAATCCATGGAGTTATCGGGATGCAAGTACTGCGGATTTTCTGTTATGAACTCTATTCGCAGTCAACATTCCTTGTCGCATCACTCGTGACTAATGTCTTTCCGCACCTTGGGTGGAACTCCACAAAGTTGGTACCGTCTGCTTTAATTCTTGCATCGAGATTGTGAAGCCTGGACCAGGAGATGTATGAGTGGAGAGAGAGACCTATTAACGATGCGTTGGAACGTACCGTAAGTTTTGTTTCCGTCTTCCATAAACAGAAACGGGTCATAATCGAGATCACAGAAGTATCTAACATCAGGCCTGGACGATGTGTTAAAACAAGTGTGACGATGACCTACTGGTAACTTACTCTACTCTCCAATACCACTTGTATGATTGAAGTAACTCGTGTCGAAAAAAGTACTGCGCAACGTAAGGTGAGCGATGTGCTACACCATGTTCATGGGGGTACTCACGCCAGAGTTGAAACGGCACATATTACGATATCTTATGGAGCAGTGAATGTAACATCAGCCCACTCATGCAAGTAGACGCTGACTGCACTTACGATACACTGCCTAAATATACCTGTATTGAGTATGCCATGCCATGTATGTGACAAGTAAACTGAAACTGACCACCATATATAACGTTCTCTCTCACTAGCCTAATGCGACCCTCCCGTGCACGTTGTTCGTCGATCCAATCAGGCTGGAACCAATGATCGTGAGGGATCACACCAAAAGATACAGGTGCATCAGTCAACACGCTAACACGTCTACTACCGGGTCAGTACACCACAGTGCGTGACAATCGCTAACTAACCTCTTGAAGTCGGCCGAGAACTCTACTTCGTTCAACAATACCCAGGGGTATTTGAACTTGCGGTTAAATTTGGACTCCACCTGTTCTATGCTCTCAACGACGCCATCCAGATCGTTGTTTCGTGCGAGAATCAGGAGGGTTGCATTAGCACGGCGGGGCGACGACAAATCGTTTGCCAGGAAAAGTTGAGCGGGAGGTATTGGAGAAGTATCTCCCGGAGCCGACAACGGGGATGGTGTTGTAGCCTGGGAATGAGAGAGGGTATGAGAAGGGGAGTCGACGACGTCAGGGTAGATAGTATTTTGTTGGTTTTGGATGTTCGATTGGGTTGAGTATCGGCGCAGGGTAGCTGTCCCGCGTCCTGAGCCTAGAAGAAAGCATAGGCCGCACTTCGAAGGGGTCGGAACTTTGAAACAAATACACATCACGTCGGACGAACTCACTACAATAGTGAGTGCCAGTAGTATCGATCGCTTCCGAGAGGCAGTCAACGGGAGGGTCATTTGAAATGAAACACCGGGAGGGGAACCTAAATAGCGTCTCTAAAGAAGGAATTTAGGAAAGAGAGAAGAAGGTATGCGGGACTACATTGCCTTATAACTATCAGAGGGGAATGAGTGAGGAAGAATCAGCCACGACACGGACCATGGACCCGTCTTGAATGATTGTCACATGTGTTCAAGTTTTGAAACCAGGCGACGACGTTGCCATGTTTCTTATTAGTTGATGGAGCCCAAAGCACTGGTGTTAATGTAGTCACGGTATTCCCCGCGGACTGAATCGGGTTGAATCGACGTGGAGGGAGCTAAGGGGTTCTTCGAAGAGTAGTCGGACCGCGGATACACGCAGCATAGCTGTTACAGCACCATTGCCAAGGGAATGGTTATCATTCAGTATCACGGACGGTATGCTACGGGACGTAGGTGAGCCAAGATGTGGCTCGCGAACGTTTGAACTTCGTCACCGAGCTCGTTCGGGTTTATGGTGCTTCATATTTTATCCGAATGTATGATCGCCTGCCAACAATGGTGAATACGTGTGTGTTGCATTTATGCTGTATACTCTTGGTCGCAAAGACGTGCTGATGAGAGAGACACGAAGCGAGTTGTTGCAGTAGGATGCATCGTAGGCAACACTGGGCAACTCTACAACTTGAACTCAGCGCTCCCTTGCACTTAGATCTGTTTCGATCTACCACACTTCCGAACCGGAACTCAGGTCTAGTAGTTCGGTTCGGTTCGACGGCAAGACAGATTAGTACGACACTTATTCCGCCGCGTTTTCGGCTCATTGCCCCCGCGAGGACCTCCCAAACGGGGACGTACGGCACAGCACTATCTACAGGATGTAGCCGACCCAAAAAGCCACTTAGCCGACCCACAAGCTCAAACTAATCTTTATTTAGTTAAACTGTTGACAGATCTGTGCTGTAAAGTTTTTCTTTGTTTTTTAAATTCCTTTTTAGAGTAGCAGGCTAGCAGCTAGCGAGAGCAAGTTCAGATCTCTTTGGAATGCAGTTCCACTGCTGATAAGGATGAATCTTGATCATAGACGCAACTGATTGATAGGAGATTGTATAGTAAGTGATACTAGGCAATGGCATTGGTATACCCATGGGTACCTGTAGTGCTGTGCTGGCCTGGCCCCAAAAAGCCTGGCCAGGCCACACTACCAAGGGCTTGGAGGGGCTTAGTGTTGAAGGAAATGGTAGTTACCCCTATACACTTAGTAATAGGCTTAGTCATACTCAGACTTGTACAGTATATAAGTTGTCTTGGAGTATGAATAAAGATAGCCAAACTTGAATCACTCTTGATGTCATATTCCAAACTCCGCACCAAAACTCCATCATTCCATCCTTTCCCAAACTCCCAAGTCCAACTCCACAACCTAATTTCATCATTCCGTACCCTATGCAACTCTGTTCCGCTCCGCTCAATTACTTCAATATGACATCGCTTTATATTTTACATGATCTTGATTGTTGATCATTGATTCCTGACTTATGACATTCATTTCATATTTATCAGACTTCAGACATTGTTTACAATCATTCACGACCATCTTTGATACACCCTGTCCATCATTCGATTCTATGGTAACTTTGATAGTTGCCATTCACCTGACTTCTGTTTTGTACTCCGTTCCATTCTGTTCCGCTCCACACTTATGTATAAAAGCCTGTTGATAGTAGCTAGAGGACCTCAGTTCAAATATTGACTAAAGTATAACTCCTCTTCTGTCCTGTCCTTTGTCTGAGCTTCTCGCTCACATCCGACCCCCTCCTTACTCAACTTTGCTGCTAGTCAGTGTCAAGTCCTTCCGCTCCAACCCCGTCCGCAAATACCAGGATGAGAATCTGGCAAGAGTGCAGCACTCCACTAGAGTTGCTGAAGCCAAAGTTTTGACTTATCGCACTACCCCAGAGTTGTCACTGGAGTAGTCGGAGTTGACCTGATCTTACTTTAATAGTATATTCAAACTCCAATTTGTCATTGATTCTCACTATGGCTACTCATACTACCAGATCTCGCTCTTGTGCCGAAAGCGCAATCTGACCTCCGTCTCCTCGTTTCAATGTGCTTTCGATAGTGGCCGACATGATCCTGGCATTGTCAGCCAATTCCACAGCTTTTCAGCATGCTGCACACCAATCCAGTCCATCTTCACCACTGAGCCACCTCCTCCACCGCTGTCCCCAACGCCAGGTGCTCACATTACCGAGCTTGAGGACAACACTCAGGAAGGACCACTCACCTCTCGGGCGCTGTCTGGCCACACCCCGGCCAATAAGGAGGATGCTCCAAAACCTCCCATACCTCCTTTTAATGATGAACCCAGAGATGAACCCTCCAACCATGGCTGCGATGTGCATGGAGACAACTCCAGCTCCGATTATTCTGACCCTGACCATGAGCTCATTCCTCACAACACCCTTTTGCAGCTGGCCAGTGCTATTGGCAAGCTTGCTCGTTGTTCCACTTGTTGCTTCACCTTCAAACCATCGCAGCATACCAAAGTGTGAGAACTGGATCAGTTTGATGGGATGGACTCCCACAAACTCTGCATTTTCTTGGTTCAGTGCGAACTCAACTTCCAGGATCGCCCTAAAGCTTTTAGTACAGACCATGCTAAAGTCACCTTCACGCAGTCGTAGCTGAAGGGCATGGCACTGGAATGGTTTGAGCCTGACCTTCTTCAAATGGAAGACCCCTTACTCTGCCCATTATGGATGAAAGATTACAAAGAGTTTGTCTACGAGCTCTAGACCAATTTTGGACTGCATGATCCTGTCGGAGATGCAGAGCATCAGCTTGATCATTTGATTATGAAGGATGGTCAGCACATCAACAAGTATGTCGTTGAGTTTAACAGAATCGTGTCACAAGTCTGTGGATATGGCAAAGGCGCACTCTGCCACCACTTCTACAACGGACTTCCTGACTGCATCAAAAATGAGGTATCCTGTGTTGGGAAACCTTCAACTCTTGTCAACCTCTGTCAGCTTGCGCAAGCTATTGATGCTTGTTATTAAAAATGAAAGTTGGAACTATCCTGACAAATGAAACCCTCCACCACAAGGTCATTGTCCACTAAAGCTACCTTCGATAAACCCACAGCTTCCACATCTAACTCCGGCGGTAACTCCAGCAGTTCCAAGGAGTCGAAAGATTCTAAAGGAAAGTCTACCACCATCACTGCATCCACTAAATCTGACAACTATAAGTTGAAGCTTGGGAAAGACGGCAAGCTTACTGCTGCCGAACGAAAGTACTGCTTTGACAACAAGCTCTGCATGTTCTGTGGAGTATTTGGTGACATGGCTAATGAATGCCCAAAGTAGTGTTGTTGCAGCTCAGCTTTTGTATTTTTCAGCTTATTCCATTTAGTGAGTTTATCGTGCAGTATTGAGATATGTCATCAGTGTATGAAATATATGGCCTTTATGAATTTGTTCAAGACACCATAATCTAGTAATCTGACCATTGTCAAGATATTTCCCTAGCTTGTAATTTGGCTCAGCTTTTGTAACAATAGCTTTTTTCAAATATCTCAAGAATGGTCAGATGAATGTTAGTCAAAAAGATTTCCAACAACAACAACACCTAAAAATTGCATTATCAAATTGACAACATGTATATTAACCAAGTAGAAGATGAGATAAAAAATTCCAAAGCTGAGCTGCAACAACACTAGCCTGAAGGCCACTTCCCGTGCCGCTAAAGCCCATGCAGCCTCCACAACTCCAGTAGTTTCACTAGAGGTCTCATCTCCCACAGAGACAAAAAAATAATTTGTGACCTCTCAGACTCTGCACTAGTGTTGCCACAGCTTCAAGCTGGCATTTTATATCTCATCGTCTACTTGGTTAATATACATGTTCTCAGTGTAATAATGTAATTTTTAGGTGTTGTTATCAGTGAGACAAAATGGCCAGATTACCATATTAGGGTGTATTAAGCAAACTTATAGAGGCCATTCCAAACTACATTTCATACACTGATGATATTTGTCAAAAATGCAAAATGAGTGCACTAGATGGAATAAGCTGAAAAATACAAAAGCTGAGCTGAGGCAACACTACTCCGCATGGACTGAAGGTTGTGTTGACTCTGCCTGTGCTTCTCAAGAGATCCATCTCAATACATCCACTCTCTTAGATTCTCGATCTTTTATGCCTTCTATTTCACTTCCTACTTACAATATCTCTTTGTTCTTTGCGTTGTTAGATTCCAGTTCCTCTGATTGTTTTGTAGATTTGTCTTTCATTATTCAGAACAATCTTGTTACATACTCCGTATCTCCGCTTATTTGATGGCACTTCTAACTTTATGATTACTCAGGCTATTGATCTTCTGATTCAGTTTTTGACTGGTGTTATCACTCCGATGACGTTTTACGTTACTCCATTAGATGGTTCTTGTTCACTTGTTCTGGGACATAACTGGCTCACCCTCTACAATCTGTCGATTGACTGGGTTTCAAACAGTATTACGTTCCACTCATCTGAATCTCCTATGCTGGCAACCCTGAGCTCTCCTCCACAGCCTCCAGCATCTTTGCTTCTGGCAGACTTTGCATCCCCTGATTCACTGTGTCATTCTGACCGCACTGTCCTGCCCATTGCAATAATCAGCGCCCCCGCTTTTGCATTGGCTTGTCGCTTGGAAGGTTCCATACGGTTTAGCCTGTGGCTTTGGGACAGCTATCTCTGCTCTGCTTCTGCTCCACCTGCCGACTCCAAACAGGTCAATCTTTCTGGTATCCCCCTGGAATATCATGACTTTGCGGATATCTTCAGTAAATCCAAGGCATCTACACTCCCTCTGCATCGTGAGCATGATCTCAAAATCGATCTGGAAGATGGGGCTTCTCCTCTCCTCAGCACCACTTATTCCCTTTCCTCCTCCGAGTTGGAATCACTCTGCTTGTTCCTGGATGAACATCTCACCAATGGGTTCATCTGCCCCTCCTCCTCCACTCATGCAGCTCTGGTTCTCTTTGTCTGCAAGAAGGACAGTTCACTCTGCCTCTGTGTCGACTTCTGAGGCCTTAACAAAATCACGAAGAAAGACCACTATCTGCTCCCCTGCATCTCCGACCTCCTCGACGCTCCGAGCCATGCCAAGATCTACACCAAAATCAACCTCTGGTATGCATACCATCTGGTCCGCATTGCTGACGGCAATGAATGGAAGACCCCCTTCTATACTCACTACAGCTCCTACGAATGGCCTGTCATGCCGTTTGGTCTCACAAATGCTCCTGCAGCATTCCAGCAGTCTGTCAATACCATCTTTGCTGATCTTCTGGATGTCTGCGTTATTGTTTACCTAGATAATATCCTCATTTACTCTGAGAACAAGTCCACTGTTACGCGAAGCGTACTAGTGGGGACGATGAGCCAGCAAAGTAGCACCTCTACCATGGAGAGGGTGCACTTCTTTGATCTCTTGTGCTAGCGAAGACTAAGATACTTGCCACACGAAGGCAAGGCTAAGGAGGACTGAGGTTGGGACTTGAGAGACGACTGAGGGACTCAGGGTGATCCTAGAGTACGCTAGATTGCGCAGATCGAGAATAGGGAGAAAGTACAGAAGGTGAAGTACTTAAATAGACAGGGACACGTAATCATAGAACAAGATAGAAAGAGAAGGAAGATTAGCTAATCACACAATTATGAGAGAAATCATGGTGGAGATAGAAAGTTCAAGAAAGAATATAAAGATGAGTGCGATCGCCACATGAGAAGAGAAGAATGTGATCGTAGGAATAGAGAAACATACCCCTAATGCGAGAAGTCGAAGGATGAAGAATAGAGAAGCAGTATGTAGAACGAAAGAGGAGGAAAATTGTAACATCCACATACTGCGAGCATGTCCAAGAAGTCCTTCGGCGACTCCGTGCTAATGGTCTCTATGCTAAACCAGAGAAGTGTGAATTCCACACAGACCCCACTGAGTATCTCGGCTACTGTCTCTCTCCTAGCAGCCTGATGATGTCCACTGACAAAGTCAAAGCCATTAGGGAGTGGCCTGAACCTCATAAGATCATGGATGTCCAATCTTTCCTCGGCTTCACCAATTTCTACCAGCGTTTCATCCATGGTTACTCTGAAATCAATGTCCTGTTGACTCACAAGGGTATTCCGTGGTCTTTCTCTGATGACTGTCACTCCGCCTTCCAGTGCCTCAAGGATGCCTTTACCTCTACTCTGATCTTCACTCATTGGGTATCCAACGCTCTGCTCATTGTGGAAACTGATGCCTCTGACTATGCGGTGGCCAGAATTCTGTCTATCCATTGCCCTGATGACGAAGTCCGCTCCATCGCTTTCTACTCACATACCTTGCATACACATGAGCTCAACTATGACACCCATGACAAGGAGCTCCTCACTGTCCACAACACCTTTCATACTTGGCACCACTACCTTGAAGGATCCGCTACCCCTGTCAACATCGTTACTGACCACAAGAACCTCAAATACTTTACATCTACCTGACTCCTTACCCGGCGGCAGGCCCGTTGGTCAGAGTTCCTCTGCTAGTTCAATCTCATCCTTCATTTCTGCCCTGGACGTTTGAGTGGTAAGCCCAACGCCCTTATTCGATGTTGGAACGTCTATCCCAAAGAGGAGGATAGGAACTACACTCATAAAACCCTTATAATCTCTGCCTCGTTTTCACCCAGGCACAGCTCACATCCTCCCTATGAGCCTCTAGCTTAGCAGGTCCCATCCTCTGTGCTGGTTCAATGTTCGACTTGGATTCCCTCCATACCAACATTCTCTCCACGCTTCCCTCCGACCCTGTGGCTTTGCGACACATGTCCACCTCCGCTCTGTCTGCCCCCAACTCCAATTCCCTCTGGTCTGTCAACTCTGATGGCTTCCTCTGCCTGGATGATCGAATATATGTCCCTGACACCAATAATCTCCACCTCTGAGTCCTCCACTACAAGCACGACCACCCATTATCTGGACAAAATCGTACCCTGGAGCTAGTACACTGCAACTATACATGGCCCGGAGTTCATACATTCGTCAAAAATTATGTCTCTGTTACGTGTGGGCTTGGGTAAGCACGCATGTAGCCCTGGTGAGGTCTAGGACGAGGGAGTCCTTGGCCGATGCCGTCGAGGGTGTACGCGAAGACGTAGGTTGCACACATGTAGTGCCAGCCAAGGGATCGTATACCGGGTCGAGCACGGAATCAGCAAAGGAAGCTAAGATTGCAAGAGACGAGTCTAGGACTAGGATACAGGGAGATCCAGGGAACTAGGTGGAAGCCCAGGGGTAGGTCCAGGGACTAAGAGTAAACCCAGGGAGATCAAGAATAGAGAACATGGTACGTGCTACTAGGGTTTATATAGCGTAAGGTAAGGGGCACAGACCATGTCAAGAAAGGAGAAAGAGAACAGCATCAGTCAAGGGCTGTGTGTAATGAGGACAGCACCGGTCATGGGCTGTGCGAAGGAAGGTCATAGAATATGAAGGAAACGGAGAGAAGAGACTAAGAAAGGAAAGCACAGGAAGTAGGCTGTGCGAGAAGAGAAGCTGAGGCTATGCGTGTGAGAGCATAGGGCTAAGGGTATTCTATGAAAGGAAGAGAAGATCAAAGAAGCGGGAAGAAAAGGAGGCGGACTCAATAGTGAGTCAGAGACAGGGGCGATGACTCATGTTGAGTGAGTTAATGAGAGCCGGGAAGGCAAGGGCGGTATAGGAGGACTCGGGTTAGGCCGAGGAAATGCACGAGGAGGGGACGAGGCGTGCATGAGGCGGAGATCGAGAGATGGGGATCTAGGGATGACCGTGAGGTCCGAGGGAACAGGGAAGGACCACGGATATGGTCCGGACATGAGGACAAGGGAAGGACCGGGGGTAAGTTCCGGAGCGGGAATAAGGATGACTCGAGTAAGCATGAGGGGAGCTCGTGATGTGAGGCTGTGAAAGGGAGCCACAGCAAGGTGATGCTGGAATGGAAGCCGCAGCAAGGCGATGCCAAAGGGAAGCTTCGAGGTGAGCATGTGATGAACACGAGGCGTGCTTAAGGAACGAGTCGGAAGGAGCGAAGGAAGGCTGTACTCAACGGGTACAGTACGAGGAGCGCGAGGAGGATCCAAAGGAGTATGCCGAGGGCGACGTTGTAGACCGAAGTTAGGGGTTCCCGTAAAAGGAGTAAGAATAGGGGAAATCATAACAGTCTCCTCCTGTACTACATGTGCGCATACCAAAGTTCCTAGGCACAAGCCACACGGTCTTTTAAAACAACTCCCCATTCTTGAACGTCCTTGGCATTCCATCTCCATGGACTTCATTGAACAGCTTCCTCCGTCCTCTGACTACTCTGTGATTCTGGTCATCATAGACTGACTGTCTAAGCAATGCATCTTCATCCCAACCAATGACAAGATCACCTTCCCAGAGTTAGCTCGACTCTTCCTCCTTTACATCTTCTCCAAGCATGGAGTTCCTTCTTACATCACTTCCGACCAAGGTGTGGAGTTCATCTCCCACTTCTTCCGCTCCCTTGGCAAGGCCCTTGATATCTGTCTTCACTTCACCTCCGGTTACCATCCTGAAGGCGATGGCCAAATAGAATGCATGAACCAAATGCTGGAACAGTACCTCTGCATTTATTGCAACTACCAGCAGGATAACTGGTCTGACCTCCTTCTGCTAGCAGAGTTCATGTACAACAATGCTCTGAATGTGACAACTGGAATATCCCTGTTCTTTGCCAATAAGGGATACCATCCTGACCTCTCCATGCATTCCGAAAGGGAACTCACCTCAGCTTGCGCACGTGACTACTCCGTCAATCTTCAATCCTTGCATTAGTACCTCCATGAAGAAATGTCACTTGCCCAATAGCGCTACCAAGCTTCCGCAGACATGAAACGAACTCCGGCCCTGGATTTCAAAGTCAGAGACCGTGTTTTTGTCAAAGACCCCTATAAGATTATTGTGCAAGTTGGAACACACTCCTTTATACTCTGCCTCCCTGACACAATGAAGTCCGTGCACCCTGTCTTCCATATTTCCCAACTCAAACCCTCCATCCTGAACACAATTCCAAACTGCTACCAACCTCCACCATCTTCAATAGAAGTCGACAGTGAACCCGAGTACAAAATCATGGAGATCCTCAACTCGAAGATTGACTGCCACTGATGGAGTTGTCAACTCCTATACCTGGTCCGCTGATCAGGATATGAGGGCACAGATGAAGAAACCTCTTGGTTATTAGCTACTGAGTTGAGTCACACTTCTGAACTTGTTTCCGATTTTCACCTTCGATATCCGTTAAAGCCTGGCCCTTATTTCGCACAATGAGAAAGAATAAAGACAAAATTTATATTTCTACTACTGTACACTACCTACACTTCCTCTTCTGCTCACAGCTCCTCTAGCTTCTCCACCCCAACCGTTAGGTTGACGTCAGAGTCCTCTGACTCTGACCTGTATGCAGCATACAACTGCATCTCCACCAGCCATTCAATGGCTCGCATCAACCTGACGATGAACTCCGAGTTTGCGTGAATAGCCAACACAACATCCTGCATCGCTGCCACTGAGGCCTCTAAGGACCTTGCTACCTGCAGCCCTACACTGTCCACCTTCTCCACTTCCATGTTACATGTGGATCTGGATAGGTTTGCAGATAGCCACAAGGGGTTGAGGGCAAGGA
>JBBPJJ010000008.1:18044-64480 GCA_038088635.1 Veloboletus limbatus
ATCGCTGCCACTGAGGCCTCTAAGGACCTTGCTACCTGCAGCCCTACACTGTCCACCTTCTCCACTTCCATGTTACATGTGGATCTGGATAGGTTTGCAGATAGCCACAAGGGGTTGAGGGCAAGGACGAGGATAGAAGCCTTTCAATAGGAGCTTCTAGACAAGGACAAGAAAAGGGTTCAAAAATGGCCCCTTTGCTGAATCATGAAGGTCAAGGAGGTGAAGGGACTGAACCCGACGAGATCAAGGACAAGACTAGGTAGGATCGTGGAGCTAAAAGCTAAGGGTACAGGGTCGTGCTAGTAGGGTTTATATACCTGTGGAGAATGAGCACGGATCAAGGCGAGAAAGGAAATGATATGAAATAGGAAACAAGTGTAGGGAGCATAAAGAGTAGAGGGTTATTGATGACTCAGGGTAAGTCAGAGATAAGGCTATACGAAAGAAGTGTAGAGAATGTCAAAGAATGCAAGAGAAGCAGAATGAATAGAAGAGAACCCTATTGAAAGGCAGAGATGAATGAGGCTATGTATGACTCAGTTGATGAGTCAGTAATGGAAGGCCGAGGAAATGGAAAGAAGGAAATATGTGTAATCCTGATGACGAAGGAAAGGTGAACTCATGAGTTACTGTGAACAAGTCATCAGGACGAAGAGTAGTGAAGAAAGAAAAGGGAAGAAATGTAACATTCTGACTCTGGTTTCTCCAACTGCCTCACCTTCATCTTCAGCCATTCTGACCCCTCTTTGTCGTCTTCCTCGTTACTCCCAATCACCACCTCTACCCTTTGTTTCGTCCGCTTCGGCATGGAGGCCTCTCCCACCCACTTGCACCTCTGCTACAATGTTTGGCAGCTGAGGCAGGCGTGCGCCTTGCCAACCCCCAGCACATACTCCAGTCCACATCGCACGCATGTGGTTCCCTTCCCCTTGCTTTTGGAGCTGCTGCTTCCTTCCTCTGTTCGCTGCCGGCATAAGTTTGCCGCCTGGGGTTGGTCAGCTCCACTTCACTTCCACGGACTTTGTACTCACCACCTGTTTTGCAGCCTCCCTTGCAGCCTCCTTTGCTGCCCGTGCCTTTTCCTCCACTCTCCGACGTACTTCTTCCTCCTCACATTTCCTCGCCACCTCTTCCACCAACCAGCGCTCTTCCTCCTTGCAATGTTTCACCCGTCTCCGATGTTCCACTGTCTTTGCATTGAACATTGCATCGTCATTGTCATTGTGCTCTGCAAGGAGCTCATTGTCCCAGTCGCAAATAGTTGCGATGTCGAGGTCGGACATGTTGGTAATGAGAATTAACGGACGTGTTCACAGACTTTATATCCTGCCATGATATTTCGAACTCTGCATCACATGACATTGTTTACTCCATAACGTGACTCTGTTTACTCCACACCACCCAACTCCACATCGTTCTCCACTTAGTGCTGTCAGCCTTCGTGAGCTCAGGCCTAAGAGGGGGATACTATCATATCCCGAACTCCGCACTGAAACTCCATCATCCCATCCTCTCCCAAACTCCCAAGTCCAACTCCGCAACCTAATTCTGTCATCCCATACCTCTACACAACTCCGTTCCACTCTGCTCAATTACTTCAATATGACATCACTTCATATCTCAGAGTTACATGACCTTGATTGTTGATCATTGATTCCTGACTTATGTATGATATTCGTTTCATATTCATCAGACTTCAGACATTGTTTATGATCATTCACGACCATCTTTGATACACCCTGTCCATCATTCGATTCTATGGTAACTTTGATAGTCGCCATTCACCTGACTTCTGTTTTGTACTCCATTCCATTCTGTTCCACTCCGCACTTATGTATAAAAGCCTGTTGATAAGTTTGAATATCGACTAAAGTATAACTTCTCTTCTGTCCTGTCCTTTGTCTGAGCTTCTCACTCACATTCGACCCCCCCCTTACTCAACTTTGCTGCTAATCAGTGTCAAGTCCTTCCGCTCTGACCCCATCCACAAATACTGGGACGAGAATCTAACAAGGGTGCAGTGCTCTGCTAGAGTCACTGAAGCCGAAGTCCCGACTTATCGCACTACCCCGGAGTTGTCACCAGAGTAGTCAGAGTTGACCCAACCTTACTTTAACACCCATCAAATGAATCAGGAGCGCAAACTTTAATCTGTGGGACAGAGGTTGGAATCGGAGTCACCAATATTGGTATGAGGCAAAGAAGGCTGATCCTGGGCCAAGGAAGTGGAATGCTGACTAGCAGCAGTGGAGGGGCAATAACTCCTACCTAGGAGTTGTGCTCATAAGGTCGGAGTTGACAAAGAATGCAATTGTGAGGCAAAACTGGCCAAGTGACAGGCAGAAAAGCCATAAAAGCAATCCTCGGCTTGAGGTTGGTAATGATGACTAGTGAAGATGCTGAGGGGAGAGAGATGTCCAGCTTGAGATGTGGAGGGATTCATGACAGAGTACCACTTGATAAGTCTAAGAACGACAAAGAAAAGACTCAGAGAATGAACAACTGATCAACAAGTGGGATCCTCGATATACTGTTAAGGCCAGGTTAACTCTGGTCAACTCTGGTGCAATTCTGGAGTGCAGGAATTTGTAAGAGGGCAGGACTTGGCTTCAGCGACTTGGAGTGGAGCGCTGCACCCTTGCTGGTCAGTTGGAGTTGTCCTAGATTTGCACAAAAGGAACAGAAGACGCAATGACAAGAAACCAGAGTTGGTCTTAGTTGATATCAAGGATAGTTTACATGATGGTGACTATGGGTATATATAAGGAAGGTGGTTACCATCTTGGTAATGTAAAACCGACAGTGGAATCGGAGAAATATGGAACAGAAATCAAATGATCGGAACGGAATGTCAAAGTTGACATCAGATTGGAAATGATCAGAAACAATGTCAATATATCTGATGAAGGTGAAATAGGTGTCAAAGAACTGATGAATGACAAATATGAAATGGTGTCACACTGAAACAAGAAAAAACGAAGACGAAATCACACAAAATGGTGTTTTGCTCAGAGTAGGAATTCCGCAAGGAGTTCCCATTAGGAGTTGGTTGGAGTTCCACTAGGAGTCAGAATACCACTTGGAGTTGTGCTAGGAAGTGGTCAGAGTTGCAGAAATGTGACAGGAGTTGTAGGAGGTGCAGGAGTTGTGATAGAAGTGGTCAGAATCACAGTAGGAGTGGTCAGAGTGGTCAGAATGGCAATGGGAGTGGTGTATGGCATATGACAATGATACTATGACTTGCTGTCCAGTACTGGATAGCACTGGACAGCATTTTGCTATATTTGTGTATATTTGTATATAAATATCTTTTATGAACTATGAGAATACTATGAATGCTATAGCACTATGAGAACACTTTGACAATACTATGACAACTATGACAGTCTATAAGTGACTATGATTACTATGATTACGATGGCAAAATCCTGGGTTTGCTGATGTATACAATGCTGTACAGTTAGCTATAGGCACTACAGTGCTACAGAAAGGTCCCCCCTCTGTACAGTATTATAAATTTGATGCTATAGTAACATATAGTATATAGCATGCTATTTGCTTAGCACTGTAGTCAGCTGTAGCTGGATGCAGTGCTGTAATACACTGTAGCACTGTGTATAAGTTAGTGATTTGCTGACAGGCTGCCTAGTCACTGGATGTGTACCCCAGAGCTTGATCAGCTTTCCTTGCACAACCATATACCATAGAATTTGACACAGTTATTGTGCATAATAGTTGGTAATTCGAGCCACATCCTGTTGGCTATCACACCCATAGTGTGGAAATATCTGAGAGTAGCACTGGAAATTGCAGCACATACATGCATGGATGTTTGTGAACTCTAGAGGACCGAATTTGGTAGCATTTGCTCACGATCGAATTTTTGACGAGTTGGTCAATTTTGCCGCGTTTGCAATTCGCGTTCTCCATGGCCTTTACTTCCGAAAAACCTGGTATTGATGACCCTTCGTCGTCGTTCTCTCAATCACAAAAAAAATCCTCCTACTCGTCCTCAATCTCCCCTCTGACCTCCTTCTATGGTCGCTTTATTCAATGGCGGAAGTCATTGGACCTTCCAAACCCCGGCACGGTCGAGAACTTGCAGAAGGAAGTCAAATGTATGTCTCCCGAGCAATTCTCATCCTCCCCTTGGTCTTACACTTGTCTGCAGTGACTCACCTGACAAACTTTATGTTTGATGGTGCCAGGGCGGACTTATCCAAGAATCTTTCCATTAACCCGGCATTCCAAATATCACATTCTTTCAACCTTGGCTCTCAAGTTGCGACACCATCATATAACTTTGGTGCCGTATTTGCGACAAATAGTGTAACATGTTACCCTCCGTCAGTATCTCATATCTCCTGACGCGACTTGTAGGTATTATTGCAAGGAAGCGTGGATCACGAAGGCAATGTAAATGCCAGGATGAACCAGGGTTGGTCAGAGACATGCATTACCAAGATGCAAGCTCAGGTGAGCTTCGTGTCTCACCCTTGATCAATTTACTCACTTGCTCCCGTCACCTGTAGCTCTCCAAACAGGTTGGGCATAGCATGCTACAGCTTGAACAAGACTACCAAGGTCAAGACTATTCCCTTAATGTCAAAGCTGTTAATCCATCACCAACCGACCTCACTGGTATATACATTGGGAATTACTTCCAGTCGGTCACCAAGAGTCTCGCCCTTGGTTTTGAGACGCTATATCAACGACAGACACCGGAGTTGGCCGAGCTCGCAACTTCGTACCTTGCCAAGTATACAGGTGCCAGCAAGAACTGGATTGCCACTGCTCAATTACAACCTGCTGGCATCCTACAGACCACATACTGGCAAAAACTGAGCGAGAAGGTAGAAGTAGCAGCAGATCTTCAGGTGATCGCAGGAACGCAAAGACGAGATGCCATAGCGACTTTGGGTGCCAAGTACGACCTTCGAATGGCAACATTCAGAGCACAATTGGACTCCACTGGTAAAGTTTCAGCTTTACTCGAGCAACGATTTGCCCCAACTTTCGCGTTTCTGGTCTCCGGTGAGATTGACCACTTCAAGGTGAATCCCTATGTGATTATCATAATAAAATTATTAACAACGAGGGCTAGAATGCTGCTAAAGTTGGTGTTGGTGTAATGATTGAGAGCTCGAATTTGACGCCGGAAGAGATGGGAATGCCTCCTCAGCCCTAGATATGAAGTGACTACCTCTAGACTCATGTTACTAGGACACTAATACGGTCACCCACATCTCATCATCAACTATATTTACCGTGGGATGCACTGTAGTTGCAGTTGTCGTGTCTCTCATAGTACGTGCTCCGCTGTTGCTCGCTAGACACCATGGCGACGCTACTGCAAATCCGCGACGTCAGTTGTGCTAAAGACAAGGAGCACACTATCTTCAGCAAGCTCAACTTCGACGTCAACGAAGGTGATGTGATCATGTTACAAGGGAAGAGTGGGTCGGGGTACGTTTCATGCGGAATCGGCAACGACGCTCCTCTGATCCTTCAAGTAGGAAAACAACGCTGTTGAAGTGCATTTCTCATTTAAACGTGTACAACGGCCAAGTTCTGTTTAGAGGACGGTAGGCGTTCCTTCATTCGTGCAATGTGTTCAAAGCATGATGAATTTGTTTCTAGCACCCCAAAGTCATTTGGTATGTGATATGATTGTGAGATTCCAGCCTCGATGTTTACGGAGGAGCGACTTGTACTTAGGTGTACCCCTCTTCAGGACGAAAGTATTTTACGTCCCACAAAGGCCTTCATTGCTGCCAGGTACCCCGCGAGACTTCCTCGCCGCTATCTCGTCTTTCAGCTCTCGCCGGGTTCCCAAGTCTGTAAGTGACGGTAGGGGACTGACGTACCCAATCGAGATTGCCAAAAATTGGGGCATCGATGAGGAGCTTTGGGACCGGAACTGGACCAATTTGAGTGGCGGGGAGTCCCAACGGATTGCACTGGCCACCGCACTCGGATTGAACACTGCAGAGGTGTTGTTACTGGATGGTTAGTCGTGGCATTCCTCGGTCCAACCTGACTCAGTTTCCCATTCCTTCCAGAACCAACTTCTGCGCTCGATCCTCAGTCAACGGCGCTGGTCGAACACTTTATTTGCAGCGAATTGCGATCTCCTGAGAGCGAGCTGAAAGCTATCTTGTGGATTACACACTCGGAGGAACAAGGAAGGAGGATCGGGACGAGGTTTTTACGCATCTCCAACAATGGTTGTGAGGAGGAAACGGGGCTTCTTGATCCCTAAGATCATGTATGCCAGTCACGGTACTAGGTCGATATTTGTCATCGCTTCGTTATTCAAAATATATAGGTACATTGATGGCCGACTAACTGATAGTCCCATAGCTCAGTGGTCAGAGCGTTGTACTTATGAGGTTACATTGAATGCAAGGGTCCCGAGTTCAATCCTCGGTGGGACTAGATTTTTTTTTCTCTCTTTCTTCGCACTCGATCCGAGTCTTGATCATGCGAACAACGTGTCACTGACTCTTGACGTCCTTTATTGCCTGTAGCGGTACAAATAGGATTATCGTCTCCCACTAACACAGTTTTCACAGCTCGCAGGGTTACAAGGCTTCATGAAGTGGTAATTGCTGTTTGTAAGATAAACTGGTGCGCGGTAGAAATTATCGCACGTCTGAGGATGTAGTTTGCAACGAATCTTCTTCTTCTTCAACGGTTACCCACAAGCGGGAGACTCCTGTCCGTCCCTTCTCCCCCATGATACCTAGTTGCCGCGCTTCGACTGCAATCTCAAAATACCCGACACTTAAGAAGCAGAGTGGTACTTCCACCATTTGCGATTGACCACTGCCCACACGGCCCAGTACGATATCTGTCAGCGAGCCTTGTAAAAGGACATGCTCCTCCGGACTCGTCAATAGATCCAGTGTTATCGCCAGTGTTGAAGCTGAGGCACGGTCAACTTGGAACAAAAGACACAGTTTAATTGACATACGACCAGTGTTAGTGACCTTAGCCACCATATTCACAACTGTACTTGGTGGGACTATGTACTTCCCACCAGACAGTTTGACAGTTGTCGCTTCAAAACAACATTGCGACAGTGACAAATCAATACGAGTTAGATCAGTCTTGAGGGCGTTCAGCATATGCATGGTCATGCGTTGTTGTCGCAGGGACAAATCTCCCCTGCGATTGCCATTCGCCTGAGGGAAGTCAGTGATGGATTACACAGCTGGTGAACGATCAAGAAATTTGACCTCTTTCCAACGTCCGTGAATGATGTTCAATAATTCCTCGCGGTACCAAAATAATTCTCTCTGAGATCTGTCTTCTGCATCGCTCATATTGAACTGGGAGACGACAAACTGACGATCTGACAGGGTAGGAATGGGTCGTGAAATGGCATCGTCTGAAAGCCGAAATCTTTTGACTGAGAGTAAAATTCTGTTTGAAGGGGCTATTAACAGAGCTCGGTGGGAAATCTATAATTTGACTTGCCGGGACGTCGAGCCGGGCGGAACGACCAAGCGTGTTGCGACATCCGGCGCATCTGCTTTGGTTAGTGTGTTTCCTACAAAGGGTCGAATTTCAACCCTACCTTGTTGAGTCCTGTCGAATGCAACTTGAAATGGCAAGCCATATGTGTTACACACTTCAACAGAGAATAAACACCATTGATGCGGGTCGCCATCCCTCCGCAGTAGTTCATCGTTGATGTCGCTGAGTGCGTCCAAAGGCATGAGGTTCATCTCATGGCATTCTAGCATGCGATACACAGTGACAGTCATCGGATATGACAGCTGTCTTGTATAGAATATCTCGGGTGTCACGGCTGATCCATCGCTCTGACGGACGTATGCATATGATACATGGATAGTACCACTAGTGCTGGAGGGAGAGCATGAAAGACTGCAAACGCAAATTTGAACTAAACGCACCAATTGGCCTTTCCAAAACACGCAACGGATACTACGATTTTTTGACCCGGATTAATCACATTGATCTCCTTCTCTCGGTTCCACGAAAAGGCTTGCTGATGGACGAGGTCGTACTCGGTTTCGTATATCTCAAAAACACTGAGCTGCCCCTCTGTCAGTGCCTCTTGTGCAGGAGCGACCGTGGAATCTTCAAACGATAACGTCAAAAAATTGATTGGCAGAGCGCAAATATTTTCAAGCGTGAGTCGAATAGTAGACCTTGAAACAGGATCAGGAAAAGTGGATATCGTCAAGTTAACTGACGCACTTCTCGCCATTATAGAGCATTACTGCCGCATGCGTCAGAGAAGTCCATCTCAGACGGAGTAACGGCTGCTCTGGGACGACCACGCACTCCAAGAATCGCGTTTTCAGCTTCGACGGCGATAAGAAGTTGGTAAAACGTTTTCCGCCCTTGTCCCATGATCGCGAATGGAGTCCTGAGTACTTTGTCCGCCCACTCTCGCCCACCATCATGCTCTGCCTCCGAGATTGGTACTCCTCCTCGGTTTCTGTGGATACCGGCAGTAAAAACCTCTTCCGGGCACCATTAGGAGCCTGAACAGTGCAGCCCTTGACAACCAAAACCCCTGGCTCTTTAGCGATTGCACACACTGTGATGGCATGGACGGTGTTTGCTGGAAGTGTAATCGACGAGATGATACTGCATTCGACTTCGACACCTGATGTACTAGAAGGGATCAGCTAAAGATAGAAGTCGCTGGAGATGATAAAATTACATTAAGGATACATTGTGAAGTTCGAGATCAAATATAAAGGGGTTATGCAGAGTGATAATCAGCTCAGCAAGTTCATTCTGAACAATGATGGTTTTGCCCTGTTATAGAGCCCGTTTAGCTGCTCGGAGGAACGAAAGACATCCCACTCGACTTACTTGCGTGTTGACGGATTTTCGGGGGTTGTATAAGAACAGGTCTTTGTTCAGGCCAGCAATAATGTTCATAGTACGAGACGTGGGATTGCTTGTGGCCAACAGTGATAGCGGCTTCTCAGCAGGAATGCGGTGCGAAGGAAGACTGGAGACTCTGTTAATTGTCTGCAAAATCACCTAAGATGAAAAGCGCTCACGGTAGCACAGCGATACTCTGGACAGGATGTCCAGCCCAGTATTCGATCATCGATGGATCACCACGCCGCCGTGTTGTGACGAGTGCGCTGGTGGCTGTTTGATATAGGTGGCGTTGATCATTGGCGGCAAGGATAGAATGCATGGTCTTGAGAGCAGATAAAGCAAAGCGAGCCACAGCCAGTTGATCTATCGGGTCTGTAAGATTCAGTTGGATGCAAGATTTATTACTGACCAGGAAGTGCCTCAGCAACTGCAATAGCTTCACGTACCACTCCTACCTGAAGTTCCGGCCATCCGAATGAATTATTTAGCGACTCTGCCAATGACAAAGTTTCAAAGGAAATGATATGTGGATCGACATCCTCCTCCTTCTCGATGCTCGGCGGGGCGACTATATTCACGGACTCCAAATCGACACCAAGAACTTTGCAGGCATACGTAAGAATTTTGAGTACACTTTGATTCCCTTGCATAATTTCGTTCGGTCGGAAAGCCAAACTCCCGCCGCCTGTAGGAGTATTATCATCTTCATTCTGGACGCCAGCAGTGCGGACGACTAAGCCAGCGCTTCCAGCATCCGACTTTCGAAGTTGATGATCTTCATGACGTCCGCAGACAACCAAGTCCATGATGCAGCTAATCACTTCCCGGAGGACGTACGCTTCCTTTCGCGTGTATCCCAGGCAACTGTAGACACTTGCCATGGATTGCAAAACGACAAGACGCTCTTGAGGACCTAGGTGCAGTAGCCAGGGGCCGTGTGCTTGCGAGACTGTGCTGGCGATTTGTGAACGAGTGATACCAGTTATAACACTGAGACGTTCAAGATTAACCAAAGAATTATCAGAGATAACCTTCTGCCAGTAAGACGTGACACCTGGTTGCAGCATGGACGCAAAGGCCAATGCTCCCCAGCCCTTCGATGACCAAACACAAAATAGCAACGAGGTCTGTCGCAGAACAGCCGATGTGTAGACAAACGATAACAGGGAGTAATCCTGCGTGGTATCTGACGGAACACTGGCCTTGAGATATATGGCAACAGCTTGTGAGAGTTGTTCGTTGATCTCTATCCAAGGGTCTTTCGAATCACTGAGAGATGCTTGCTATAAAGACATATAACGCATACAATCATGGACGACAACGGAGACTTACCAATCCCTGGCCAGCAGCCCAATAGTCGAGAACAGAAATCACTGCCAAGCCTTCCATGGCTGATGCTTGCCAAACAGGGTCCATTCCGGTCTTGAATAAATTCAATGCTTCCTGGTACCTTCAAGGTTGTCATTCATGGAATGTGTAGGTAAGTGATGTCCACGGACCAAATCCTGGAATCTTGTGTTCTGCCCGCTAAGAGAAAGAAGTCCCCGTAAACTTTAAAAAGCCTTGCGTGAGAAGAGGTTGTCCCCACTGCGCTGACGCGCTTTTTAACTGTTGGTGGACCCAATGTTGAGTGACGTTGTAATCCGGCGGTCGACATGCCAAGGACCCCAGGCCCAGACATGTTACGCGCCATGCCGTTGTTTGTCGAGGTGGACGATGCAGCAAGCTCCGGCTGACTAGAATGAGTGGGAAAGGAAGCCTGAAAGAGGTGTAAGTTGGACTCGAGAGCAAACGGCATTTCCGTAGCCACAGGCAGGGTTGAGAAGAGAGTAGCATTCAAGTACTCATTCCCTAACGGTGTTTCGAGAATATGGACCTGACCATGTGAGACACAGATCCGTGGCACAAGTTGAGCGCGTCACACACCAAGCGTCCAAATTCAGCCAAGATTTGCGAGCACAGATCAGCAAGTAACGTCCCGATGTACAATTTCTTGTTTCCCATCGCATTCGGGATCATGGCGAGACCGGGAGGGTTTTCTCCAAGGCCCACATTGGGACCTTCATCATCCTGGAAAGCGAAGCAGGTTTTGGCAAGCGGGAATGCCGAGGTTCCGGGAGAGAGCTTAGCCAACGTGTTCTCAAACTGTTCCAGAGCGGAAGACACCGGAAGATAAGAAGAACAGGCAGCAATGCCGATGACACCCAAATTGAAGTGAGAGGGTCGGAAAAGGAGCAACGGGGAGTGGGCGTGCAGACTAGGGTGAGAGGGAAAAGTCAGGTGGATGTAACCGCTCGAGAGTGGGCTCGGCATGAAACGGGCTGAATGCAGACTCGTGAGGGGAAGCCGAAGGAGACTGAGGATTGAGCGTGCGTACCTCGTTCGTCTTTGACATCTCCGGGTATATCACCTAGACGTATGGACTCGAATGTGCGAATCTCTGCGGCATAAGCATCGAATGTAGCCCTAGGAATGTGGCCAACTGGGAGGAGGAGGATGCGGACATGAGCGAGAGATGCGAAAGCACAAGCGTTCATGGATAAGATATTAAATTTTATTCAGGCCTTGAGAATGCAAGACGTCGATCGTTCTCGGCACTCGACCCGCTTCAACCTCACCCCGACGCTGAACGATGGTGAGTCTGCTCAGAGCTGGTCGTATAATCGCCAGTTAGCTGTCGAAAAATGATAGGCTGTGAGCGACAAGATGCTCGGAGGTTCTATGCTGCTCGTCGCGGCGTTCGTGTTTGTCTACTACACTACTTGGGCTATTCTCCTCGTCAGTGCTCCCTCGCACATCGTCCACATGCTGTAGTTCACAATCTCTGCACAGCCGTTCTTCGACGCGTCGAATCCCATACACGACTACTTTCCTGCTCGTGAATGGGCCGTCCGATTGCCCGCGTTCTTGCTTGTTGTGGGCCTCTCGGGCATTGGCTGGTTCATTGGGTCTACGATCATGAAGGAGAAAGCTAGAAAGGCACAAAAAGCCAAGCTCCGTGCAGCCTGACATGGTCGGACGATAATAATATTGTAAAGAACGAGATGTTTCGTAGTTGTTTCATTCCCATCAGGAAGATGCCTCCAAGACGATCGACACCGTCGTCCCCTCAGAAACTCAAGCAACAGACATTGCTCGCATTTCTCAGCTCATCGCCCCCATCGTCACCCGCAAGCTTGTCCCCAAAGAACCCCAGCTCTGGTCCTTCAAAGCGAAAACGGACGCGTTCCTCGTCCAGCCATTCCGATAAATCACTAGATACTGACAGTGATGTCGGTGTGATACGCTTCGAACCAGAACTCGTTGACATCAGCGACGAAGACCACTCCCCTCGTCGTCCGAAGAGACGACAGCGTCTCGCTGGTGCGCATGCCGTTCCCGCACGCCCAGTGAGTGACGAATCGCTGGAAGAGACGACTGGAGAACGGCGATATCGAGAAGCAGAGGGCAATGTCGTTCTCGACTCCGAGAGTGACACTCGTCCTCGCAAACGCAAGCTGATCAAGGGTATGAGACCTCCGACGCCCGAGGAAGACGACGATATACCCGATGCAGGAAACCGTGAGCAGTTCGGTTTATAGCTTCTATCCGTTAGTATGTAACACCCATTCTTAGAAGTGCTCCAGAGTCGTTTGCGTTCTCGAGGTAAACTGACTGCGTTTCAGAAGAATCTAGAAAAGCTCAAGAGTGAGTGTGGCACGAATCAATATCGCAATAGTCTGACCGACTGTTCCCTGGAAGTGCTTAAAGGCAAGAAACGTGGCGAATCAGTATTCGAATCCTCCTCTTCAGAGGCGGAACATTCAGCAGGAGCCCCCTTCAAGGGTGCTAAGCCGCATCACAGCGGACAGTCGGATGCCTCTGAAAACAGCAGTGAAGAGGAAGACGAGGGTTTTATCGTCGATGATGATGCACATGGTGTGCCCACAGCGCAACTTCCTCTCGCATTCAGTTTGAGTACTCATCAAGACCTACCACATCAGTTCAAAATTGTCTGTCAACTTCTTGTCCATCTGGCTGTACAACCCCTGGTCGACAGACGGCCATTTCTCGAACGTGTTCTCAAAGGTCTGTCTGTTCAACATTCACTAAGAGCGCATGGTTTACCATGTCATCAGAGGAGGAATATCTTTCTGTGCCACTGCAAGTGACTCGCCGCAAATTGAATGGGATGCGCGATTCGCTTGTAGCATCATCCGTGTGGAAATCAGACTTCAAGAAAGCCCTGGAAACATATCCCAAGTTTACCCTGGTTCGATTGAACTTTACGGTACCCCAATGTGATGCATGCCATCTTGGTGGCAGGTTGTCTACACTACTTGGCCGACTAAGTGGAAAGCCGTACGACGAGTATGATTTCGAGGTATCATCGCGCACTTCGCTCCCCACAGCTTGCTGATGGGAATGTACAGGATTTATCGGAGGACGAGTCAGATGAAGGCTCGGAAGATGACAAAGACGAAGTCGGGGACGAAAACAGTGATGTGGAGGGAGAACGAGATGTTAGGGAAGCATTTCACCTCGGTCGATTTTGCGCGGCGCGCACACAAATATATCATCAATTCAGTCACTGGGAGGTTCGTCTCATCATGCAGAATGGTTACACAAGGTGATGCCAACGTAGTATTCACTCTACAAAACCTTGCAACGAGAAGTCGTGGAAGCTCAGGACGAGACTCGGCGGTTCGTCAAGGTTGCGTATTTTGGCGGTGCGAAACCTCCACGCGACCTCCACAATGCGGACAAGGTTATGGAGTGGCTCGATGAGCGCGGCATCATTGACATGGAGTGGCAGAAAGTGCGGCAGATGATGGATAGTGCACGAAATTTAGAGCGAGGCGAGGTGGATGGTGCTTTGTACTAGTAGCAGAAACTGAATGGCAGTGTCGCATGTCTTACTCGCACTACCAACATAACCCTACAGGGACATCCTATCCTTATGCTGCCTACCATCCTGGAACATCTGGCGCATATCAAACCCAGGGTTATGCAGCGGCCTACCAAAGCGCATACGCCTCTGGAGTGACTGGCTATGGCACTTGGCCGTATCCGTACAGCTATATTCCCCAGCAACAGACCCAATCCACGCCTCAAGTGGCAAGATCAGCCGTACAGACACCCACAACGGCGACCGCTACCCCTTCAGCGGTCACTACTCCGAAGCCCACCATCTTCTCCTCTTACACCCCGACCTATGTACGCGAGACAGGCGGCGCCCTAGGCACAACCGCCGGTGTCACTGGGCGAGGTCGCAAGCATGCCAACTTCAAAGGGCTTTTCACGAAGGAACGTCAGTTCGTCCACAATTATCGAACGTCTTCTACCCAGTCTGATCGTGCGAGTCTCAGTCAAAAATCTCATGTATGGTTTTGGAGACGACAGGAATCCGGCGACCGACACTGTGGGTGTGATGGAAGAGATCCTGGTCGAGTTTATTGTCGATGTCGTGCGTTCTTTTTCTTGGTTGGCCCGTCTGTCACGACTCTCCTGCGAGACAGTGCCAAACGGCAGGAGGACCACAACGCAAGAGCCGACTGTCCATAGAAGACCTGCGGCGGGCTCTATCAAGGCCTGCCGATGCAAAAAAACTTGCTCGAATGGAAGAACTGCTATTCATGCAAGAGGATATCAAACGTGCCCGCGCGCAGTTCGAGGAATCAGACATGAATCATCCTAAAGATTTTTGAATGCGCTGAACAGCATCCCCTCTTTTTTGTTGCATCATCTGTGTATCACAAAACCATGGCAGTGTTTAAAATCGCAAACATCATCCCTGTGAACGGATTTGAACCTCGTGATGTGACTGCAGGTAGGACTGGCGGGCAAGACTATCATGCACGACCTATTGCTGAAACATCAGCATCAAGGGAGTAAGAGGGTAGATGAGTCGGGAGCAAGAAACTATTCCTCCATGGCGTCCCCATCGTCGGCGTCAGCGGTACCCGGAACTTGTGCATCGCCCGCGTTGTCAGCACCCTGTTGTGCATTCCGTCCTTGAACACCTAATCGCCAGCTTGAGGGACGGCGAGCTGAGATGTCAGGAGAGGCTTACCTCCACTTTGAGCGAGTGGCTTCGCATACTGCCTCAGCCAGTCTTCCGATTCCCAGACTAGCGACGGTGACTATTTGCCTGCAGGTTCTTGGTGGGTGGTGGATCACTTACTTGCTCTATTTCCGGCACTTGGTTGTATAGCAGTGTTGATTGGCCTAGCGATGTTTACTTTGAGAACCCTTCCACGGACTTCGTTGAGGTCCATGTTGTCAATCGCGTCTTGAGCATCTGCAGGAGAAGTGTATGTGACGAACGCAAAGCCACGATGTTTGGGCTCTAAACGGGGGTTTCAGAACATGGTTCGGGCGGACTGGGAGCTGAGCATGTACCAGACTCGGCCGAGGTGGTGTTCGTTGCGGCTGGTGGCAGCTGTATCTCGACGATATCGCCTGTTCGACACGCTGGTAGTACGCTCGTGCGTCTCGCAAGGTAGGGATTACCCACCGAACACAGAGAAACACTCGTAAAGGATGGATTCGTCCACGTCGTCGCCTATGCCACCGACGAAGACGGTCTTTTTACCCTTTGTGCCCTCTTCCATGGTGCGCGCCGTGTGTCAAGGCTAAACTGGGCAGTTTTATCTCAAAGATACTTCCCCCTCTTGGATCTTTTTTCACAGCTCGACACTGACCTTGATGCCTTCAGGTTATCATCACAATTTACTCGGCTGGCCACCTCCGTGCGTACAGCTTGTATCCCTATTCCAGAAATGCGCTCCCGGGCCTAGCTCCTCGTTGACGCCATCTTCTTTGTGAGTATTTTATGCGGTAACAATGCCCACAGGTCCTCGAAATAGTACCTTGTCTCCCTGTCATGCCTTTGTCCATCGAGTCAGAATGCGGCTCTACAGGTTCACCTTCGTCTTCGTCATCAGACTCATCCGTCGACGAAGACCAAATCAACGCTCGCCTCTCTCCTTACTGGTCAAAGTACCGCGGTCTTATTCTGTCCAAGGGCTATCGACTTGATACTGTGCGCGATGTCAGAGAGCATTATCGGCGCCACGGAGTAGACCCAGACACGTGTATCGTTGTCCTCTCCGGGTATCTTCGCGCGCATGCAATGTCCGACAACAGTGCTCTGTGCAAGGATCCTGGCTTGGTTTGGCACGATTCCCTCCTCCACGTCATCATATTTTAATCCTCACTAGCCAGAGAATCTCTTCCGAGCGACCTGCTGCGCGACCAGTAGGAACTTAATGATAAAGGCCGTTCATCGGTTGAGTAGAGAAGTTCTAATTGTCCGACGCATGTCTTCCTCTCACCTGCGACAGGATCCCATGAATCATTGTATACGTGTGTTCATTCATTTGTGTCGAATAAGCCTGTCATAACGTGCAGAATACAGCCATCCTCGATATAATCGATGTGCCCACTGATGGTATATGTTTCATTGTGATGGAGGAGTGGTCTTCCCATCTATTGCCGGAGATACCCTCTAGGCTAAGGGACTTTTTATCGACGATTCACCAGTGCATAGAAGTAACTATACCTTTTGAATTTCTTGTACCTTTGTTACTGACTCTGTTTTTCCTTAAAGCACATTGTTTTCATGCACCGGAATCGTATGGTGCACCTGGATATATCTCTGTACAATTTCCTCACCGATTACCGTGGCAAATGTGCATGCATCGATTACGAACTCAGCCGGTCGGTCGACGATCTGATGTCTCCCGGAACACACTGGCCTAAAGGGACGGAGGTTCCGCCCGAGCTTGAGCGCGGTCAAGTATGCAATCCTTATATGATCGACGTGTGGGCCTTGGCAATTCTCATCCTCAGAGCATGCAAGGTATGAATGGTCTAACCGTCCTATGTATCTTACAGCCTACTAATTGTGTATTAGGTCGTTAATCTTTACATCCCTGAGCTTTTTCACCTTACGAGGCCAATGCTTAATCATGATCCAGACAAGCGTCCACCTGCAGTGGCCGTATTACAAGAGTTTGAAGACCTTGTACTTTTGATGGGGGAGGAACGTCTCAACCAGCCTTGCTGACTCGGGATCGTGCATGCATTCCCAACGAATATTATGATGTGTCTCCAGTACCACCAGTCGTAGTCACAACCTCCTCCAGTTTCCTACGTTTCCGATCTAGATATCGTGCCTTTGCATCTTGTAAATCCGCTTCCGTGTTCCTTTTGGCAACAATCCTCTGCCTACTTTCCTCCTCATTTCTCTGCCTCTCTGCCTGTTGTTTTTCATGTTCTTCTGCCATCTGTTGGTGAATTTCCGCTGTCCTCCTTGCCATAATCTCTCTTCGACTCGCTGCAGTTCCGGAGGCACGGTGAATATGGGACACAGGATCGTCCTCCGATCTTTTGGTGGTCAGTTGCAATCCAACGCGACGTGTATTGGGAGCTGAAAGGTTCAACCCAGCTGACAATAACTCTCGTTTGTCGACAATCTGATTATCGTCGTTTAATTCAACAGCCTTTCCTTGCTCACGAGCAAGTCGAGCTAGCTCCAAGTCAGACGCTGGTGTAAAGTCGGCAGGCTTGGTGATGATCAAGGAAGGACCTTGTGGCCCGATAGGAAGCTTGCGTTCTGTGACAGCAGCAACGGCTTCTTCATGCTTTTGCTCGGATTCTTCTAGTAGTTTGCGGTAAAAATGTGTCATTCCCGTCGTCGCACCCTTCTGCTTTTTCCTTTCAGCCTCTAGCAACACACGTTCATTGCACACTATGATGGTCGGGTGTGGATTGAGACGAACCTTCTCTCTGTCTCTCTTCTTCCTCAGCCTTTCGCACTTCGGCCATCTGGTCCTTGTATGCCTGCGTGACGAAGGCTTCCTTATCTGCGAACTCATCCCCTTCCAGTTCTCGTTCATATTGGATCATCTTCTCCTCAGCTCTGAGACGATCTAGCCGACGAGTAGCAGCAGAATTCAGTAGGCCCTCTATGTATTTAGGCTGACAAGACATGAGAACGCTCGAACAAAGCCGAAGAAATGTAGACCCACTTTGCGCTGCTTCGCATCTGCTTCCTTAGCTTCTTTCTGTCTCTGCTTTACTTCCTGCATCCTGTCCCAGACTTCGTCATACTGGTATACCGTAGCATCAACCTTCATTTCCTGTTCCATGCGCGTCTGCGCTGCTTTCGAGGATGCTACGTTGCGGGCCAAAAGTGTCTTGTTCACGGCGGTATCTTTGCTACTTGAAGCAACTGGGACAATATCTCGAGCATCTTCGTCGTCTGGTAATGAAAATGCTGCTGGCTTGGCGAGAGGAGGAGCGGCACCGAGTGGCTTTGCGTTTCTGTTGGAGAGGGAGAAGGAAACCTTCATGGCAATCTGTGTTATGTAATCCAATCCATCGTATGGCTCAACATCCTTTCGACAGAAGGCGCATAAACGGCCCAGAAGAAAGCTTCCCTCCAGTGTTTGATCCCGCTCAGGATCATTTCACGGGCTGGAATGCGCGACACGGGCGACAGTCAACCGACATTCGCCCAATCTGTAAGGACGGGCACATAGTATACTTTTTAAGCTGATCTGTCCTTTCAAGTCTTGCAGCCTGGATTGATCAGTCAAGCGAACGGCTCGGCTTACATCGAGACCGAGAAGACAAAACTAGCTTGCGCTGTGTGAGTCCCTGTGTCCACGATCGCTATGGTCAGTCTAACGACGGGCAGGTATGGCCCAAGGCAGTCCAAGTCCATCACTTACAATGAAAAGGGTAGATTGAATATCGAGGTTAAATTTGCGCCATTCTCGTGCACTCGTCGCCGATCACCATTTCACGTGAGTGCCTTCGTGTGTTCCGACGATTTGATCAGACCGAGCAGAATCCCTATCGAAGGATGCCGAAGACAGATCCCTTGCCGTCGCGATTCATCAATCCATCGCGCCATCCGTCTGCTTGGAACTATTCCCAAAGTCGACCATAGATATATTCATCACGATCATTGAAAATGATGGGATCGAAGGATGCATTGCCTCTGGTTCAACAGCAGCGAGCACTGCGCTTGCGGATGCGGGTATCGAGATGTTTGGACTTGTCGCGTCGTGTTCCGCGGTAAGAGTGTCCCGAATGGCCACCAACTTGAATTTGAGCATTTTCAGGCGGTGCTTGGGGACGAAATCCGGCTAGATCCCACCGAGGAAGAATCGAAGGCATCAGATGGTGTCGTCGTAGTCGCGTGCATGCCTGCCCTCTCTTCCATCACAAATGTTTGGCAATCGGGTCGAACCATCACTGAAGTTATTCTCAGGGCGAGTCTTGTTCCACTGTCGTGCATTTCAGCACCTCACCTCGCAATTACCAGTGTGTGGAAATGTGCCAGGATCGGTGTATAGATATCCACTCCGTGATTGCTCAATCGTTGTCAAGTCTAAATAAACCTTCCTAGTTTCCTTCGTCCTCGTCGCTGCGTCGAGTTCAGATTGTGCTTTCATCCCCAACAATGATATAGCGCAGAATAATCATGAGGTTCGCCAGTCGCCTGTTTCGGTGACGCTGCTCAAAATCATCAGTAAAACGTACATACTGAGAATTCCGCTGTGGTCATTTGCTTGAACAAGTTGATGCCGAGCGTGCAGCTCAACTAGACGGCGTTCCCTGGCAGAGACGACAACACCGGTGAGATACAATGGTCGAATAAAGATAGATCGTTGTGCTCGTAACCAACAATTTTCAGTGAGAGGGAGGCCTACAGTAAATTGTCAAATATTATAAGTTATTGAATGGGCGACAGCATTGGTTACGGTATGAATGGCGTCGAGTCGGAATATCAAACACTACTCTGCGTTCGCTGCATTTCTCAAGCGATAGTACATCGTCAACTCAGAAGACTGCCTCCAGAAGTATTGTCGCACTGCAGCAAGGGTCATGTCGAGCGCAAGTACCGTGTCATTGCATAGGATTTCATACTTTTCCTCTGCTCGTGAGCGGAAGTTATCTGTGCTCGGAGAACCCGGTGTGGGCGTGTCAACCGAGGTGGAAGATGTGGACCCAGTTGTATTGGACAGCTTCTCTAATTTTTCCCGCACCTGGAATGTGATGAGCTAGAGTCGATTCTTGGAAAATGGTTACATACATGGTGAATCAATTTCCGTACTCGAAGAAATCTGCTCGCAGTCAACTTCGATTGAGAGCTAAACATCATTCGGTAATGAGCACAATGCATGGTTGGCGGCGACGTCACATACACATTCAAGAGTTCGGGTAGTTGTTCACCATCAGGCACTGGGTTCGGCCATGGTAGTAGAACAAAGCTGATTTTACTCGCATGTGGAACAACAGCCTTGTTAAGAAGAAGGTATTCAAGCAACCAAAGCGGCATGCTTTCCTCGAGGGCATATACGTCAGCCCAGGTGGTCGAGACACTGCCTCGATACACAGTTTTCCAGCCAGGATATGATTCGTCCGACATCATCACCATCATGTTGGGAGGGAGTAACAGAGTCGGAGCCTCACTAGACGGGGGCGGAGATAGGGGAGTTGACAATAGGAGTTGAGCAGGTGTCCTTGCAGAGCTAAGTTCGTTATCCTGTAACACGTCAGACTGCGATCAAAGGAATAATCCGAATGAACTGCACCTCAGAAGCGGCCGGAGTGTCCATAATACTCCCAGCATTGCTTGTGATCGGAGAACTCGGAACAATGTCATTTACTGCTCTTCGACCTGATCCCTTCCCGAGGTTTTTGAGACGACCCATTAAACCACCGCCAGGTGTATTTGGGGTGATGGGTCCAGAGGAGTCACCAACATGACGCGGAGGGCTTCCAGTACCACCCCATCCTGAAAGATCGCCATCTGATAGAGCAGTACTTGCCGTCGAGGGTCGGCGGGCTCGAGCAGAAAAATATTCAGGCTCGCGGCTCGCGCTCGGTGGTGGTATATCAAGCGCATAAGTTCGAATTGGACGAGGCAGGAGTGGCTTATCGGGCGAAGGTGACTGGGGGGTGTTGCTCATTGACTTGACCGTTTTCAAGGGTATCATTGGAGTGAGTAAGGGAGAAGGCTTGGCGATCGAAGGGAGAGCAAGAAGAACTGCTGGTAATGCGCTTGCGGAGGTGACAACAGCCATACATGTTGGCAAGCGCGAAGAATGCCTCGAAATTTCGAGATGTGAAAGGAGTCCAGTTGAGCTATTGCCGTTGAGGTCTAAATTCGTTCCTCCCACACTGCGATGGGTATTGTTGTGACTAGGCTGACTAGACTCCGGGTCATGGACGTCGCGTTTTCGCCGTATGCGCTGTTCTTCCCGTATGAACCCTATAAATAAATTGCGAAGAGCCCATTTCCCAATGTTAACTTTTGACAATGTATTAGTATGAAATTTTGCAAGATTGCTCCGCGGACGCACGTCTGAGCTCGTCGTTAAAATGACTGTCGGAATCAAAACCTGCTTCATCGGCATAAATTTCAGCCTCAAAGCATCGTTCATTGATATGCACGGTGAGAACTCCAGTCTTCGTGTCCACGGACGACCAGGGAGATACGACGGCCTCTCCTTCAACACGTTCTCTGACTGCCTCAAGAGCCTCCCGAGGGCTCCATTCTTTATCGCCGAACGCGCTGCTTTGCCCTCTACTAGGGACGCTGCCATCCAAGCTGCCGCGGAGGCTGGCAGCTTGGACATCCTCTTTCATGTACCAACCGCAACACACTCCGCGGACGATATCCCATACAGCAACTTCACCCATTGTGTCAACCGTCAGGGCATGCATGCGGTCATTTAATAATACAGCTCGCACGAGGCCACGAGAGCCTGCGATTACCATATCCGGGTTGGAATTGAATGGGGTGGCTTCCGAGGCAAGCTCACTTAGTTCCTGAGTTGCGTTGTTTGTGCGGGTTTCATGAACAGGATCTTGGTCGACGTTCGCAATCGAGACGCGGCTTCTCATATCTCGTTGAGCGTTCGATGGAGTGAGCGTGGTGGATTGCTGAAAAGCAGCATTGAACGGTGACCGCCCACCTGGAACGGACACAATCGAAGCTGCGGAGTATAGGGTTGCTACCTCAGCATCACGCCCTCGAGACATGAATAATGTCGGTGAAAACGAGCCATTCGAATAGGCGAGCTTGACAAGGGAAGAAAGCGGAACCTCTGGATATGAAGGAAGTTCGTCATCTTTGCGACCTTGAGCATTGCGCGCGTGAGTAGCCGCACACTCAACAACTCGTCAAGTTACCTTGGTGCATTGCAGTCGGAACTGACCACGATGACTCCACTCTAGTAGAGATGCCCTTGGTTGTGACAGTGGGGCCTGAAAATAGGTCTTGATCATTCCCCATATCGCGCTTCACCAGTCGCTTGGGGATTCTCCAGCGACTAATTTTGGAGCTTCCTGACGCGGTCCAAAGCAATCCGTCGTCAGCCGTGACGATCTTGTTTACTCCCTCTCCGCCTTCCTCGCCCGATTCTCGTGCAAGCACGATGCACACACCGTCTGCAACCTCCGGAGAGTCCTCGACGTCCACTTTACACACAAATCCGGATTTGTCTCCCGAATAAAATATCTGCAGGGATGGATGAGTGGAATGTAAGGACCATACAGAATCTGTATGGTACGTGAATGTATGCAGACAGCGTTGCGACGATAGGGACCAGAGCTTGACAGAAGCTATACCATCATTAGGTCAAGTTGTTGCGCACAGCAGGCTTGCTCACCATCTGTAGAACCTGTAAGAAGCTGGCAAAGGGGTGTAAGACTGCATAAAATAAAATCAACGCAGGGCCATACATATCTAGCATCATCAGATATCAATATCGCCCGTATATTGTCGGTGTGACCGACGAGCTTCCCGGTTCGTTTTCCAGATCGAGGATCCCACATTCGAACCACGCGCTCCGGGGAGCCACTAGCGATGGCATGTCCATATGGATCCGCTGCAATAGCATATATCGACGCTTTGGGTGCAGTTGCGTCAGGGGGATTGAGGGTCAATAGAGGTTGTGGCGTCGGAGAAGATAAGGTAAGGTCCCATAGCTTGATTGACCGATCAAATGAGCCCGATACGATCCAGTTTGACTCACGACTAAATGGTTGGTGAGAAGCTGAACTTGGCGATGTGCAGATAAATTACCAGAAAGCAAGGCAGCGGACATAATCTGCGTGTGTGCCAATGATTGCCGGGTCCGCCAAAGGGTTCGCGTATGGATTCCATGCTTTGACGGTACCATCCGAAGAGGCGGAAATTACTACGCTGTACTGTCAGCGTGACGAGCGCAACAAAGCAGGAGAGACCGACCGGTCTGATTATAGTTGCAAAGCATAATGTCATTGATCCAATCTGTATGCATTTGCGCACACTGTCGAAACTGTGCGTCCTGGATACTTTGTAGTCTAGGACGCAGCGGGGATGCATACTCGTCTTACCGTGTTGAAATTGAGTGTTTCGGGGTCAAGTTCCCATTGACGTTCATAGGGGATGTCATCATGAATGCTGCTCCTCCGCTTTCTGCCGCCGCTTTCTTTTACATCCCCGAGTATATCCCCATCGCGCCGCTCTTCCTCCTCCGTCTCCTCTGCCAGAGTTTGATCTGCCATTCCTGTCAATGACTCCCATCTAGGAAGACGATTGCGGCGCGAGGATGGGTTTCTCCTTGGCCTAAGTGAGAGTCCCAAATCCCAGGAAATGACCTGGCCATCTCGACTGCCTGTGTATAGTATACCTTGCGGTGACGGCTGGCCCTGCAACTGGGTGGTGGAGTCGAGTGCAAGAGAAGTGACACCGAGGCGATGTCGGTGCTGTGTGTATTTGGGCGACACATGGGGTTGGTGGTGCGAGGGGAAGAGAAGGGGCCGCGGTGAGCCGTGACGAGGATAAGCCAGGGGAGGGAGCTTGAGGCGAGGGACGTGGTCAGTCGGCGGTGGTATCACGTAGGACACCCGCCGCTTTGGAGGTGCCATAGTGGTTCTAGGTTGTCCGTCCGTGATTGCGTAAGCTGACCCAGTCCGTCCCTTGCCATGTTTCAACGCGATCCACGGGCAGGCGCATTCCTGGGCGGCGACCGCGTCACTGGACAGGACATCCGCGATCAGAATGGTGAATACGACCCTCATCATCACCCGACGCCCCCATGGCTAACCGTTGCCTAGTCACAGCAGCGCTCTCGATCGCCAACATCGTGAAGAGCTCTTTGGGTCCCCTCGGACTCGATAAAATGCTCGTCGACAACATCGGCGTAAGTCCATCATCCCGTCCCATGTCCGCAATGCTCACTGCCGTGCAGGAAGTGACAATCTCCAACGATGGCGCTACTATTCTCTCCCTGTTGTCCGTGGAGCATCCAGCCGGAAAGATCTTTGTCGATCTCGCACAGAAACAGGATAAGGAGGTTGGAGATGGAACCACTTCCGTGGTTATCGTAGCAGCTGAGCTACTTCGCCGCGCCAATGAACTCGTCAAGGCCAAGATTCATCCGACGACTATCATCACGGGTTACAGGCTCGCCTGTAAAGAAGCCGTAAGGTTCATGCAAGACAATCTCAGCATCAAAGTCGATGCCCTGGGTCGCGAGGCATTAATCAATGTCGCCAAGACCAGTATGGCTAGTAAGATAATCGGAAAGTGCGCTGACATGTCCTATACTTGCTTATACCGCGTCTGATTTACTTCGAAGCGACGATGATCTTTTTGCTCCCATGGCAGTTGATGCAATGCTCGCCGTAAAGTCAATTAATCTTCGAGGGGACATCAAGTACCCAGTCAAAGCCGTGAACGTATTAAAAGCGCATGGTAGAAGTGCAAGAGAGTCCCTGTTTGTTCAAGGTTATGCATTAAATTGCACAGTCGCTAGTCAAGGTTTGGTCTTTGATTCCCTTTATCGTACTCGTCCGATAACAGCTACCCTCAGCCATGAAAAAACATATCATTAATGCAAAGATCGCCTGTCTCGACATTAATCTTCAAAAGACTCGGATGCAGTTGGGTATTCAAATCCTCGTCGACGACCCTGATCAATTAGAACAAATCCGTAAACGGTATGCCTCATGGGTTCTCGGGGAGTGCCATCCTGATAATTGTGATAGCGAGACTGAAATAACTATCGAACGCATTCGAAAAATCCTGGCGGCTGGGGCTAATGTCATTCTTACTACCAAAGGCATCGACGATCTGTGTTTAAAGGAATTTGTAGAAGCTGGTGCGATGGCCGTTCGTCGCTGCCGCAAGGAGGATCTCAGGCGCATCGCAAAAGCCACAGGAGGAACCTTGATTTCAAGTCTCGCGGATCTGGAAGGAAACGAGACTTACGAATCCAGCTACTTGGGCATAGCAGACGAAGTCATACAGGAACGCATCTCTGACGACGAGCTCATTCTCATCAAGGGTACAAAAGTTGTCAATTCGGCATCCGTCGTTTTACGTGGTGCGAATGATTATATGCTGGACGAGATGGAGCGGGCGTTGCACGACACGCTGTCCGTCATCAAACGAACTCTTGAGAGTAGTTCAGTTGTTCCGGGTGGAGGCGCGGTCGAATCCGCTCTCAGCATTTATCTGGAGAACTTTGCCACGACACTCGTCAGTTTTCTGTTTCTTTCTTAATAAAAGCCTGCAAATGTCTGAATACGTTCCAGGGTTCGCGAGAGCAGTTAGCTATCGCAGAATTTGCTGCTGCCTTGTTATCGATTCCGAAACAGCTCGCCGTGAATGCGGCAAAAGACGCGACTGAGCTTGTCGCGAAGCTCCGATCATACCACCATGCAGCCCAAAGAGCTCCTGTTGGTGATCCAAAAAAAATACTTCTGCGATACGGGCTCGATCTTATGAATGGTGACGTCCGAGACAACGTTGCTGCGGGCGTTTTGGAGCCTACGGTAAGCAAAGTCAGAAGTTTGAAGTCTGCATATGAAGCAGCCATCTCTCTGCTGCGAATTGATGACGCGATTCAATGCATACCTGGTAAGGATCTGTGAATGTTTTTGGGACTTCTGTTTTGCTGATGCGTGTCCCTGGAAGAACCGAAACCGGAGGCAGACAGCCATGGACACTGATCATGATGTAGACACCGATGTACATTTCTTACGTCTCTAATACACGAACATGAGTTGTGCGTTGTCTAAGAGTCACGTGCCGCGTGGACGGTGTTTTCAAAGTTCAACGTTTGACCCGCTCAGTTGTAATCGCGCTGTGAGTAGTTCATTGCCCTTGTTGGCCCATCTTTTTGTAGCCTTTCGCAACGCGTGCTCATTCTGGGTAATATCCTTGAACGTTCTTACTAGTTCCTGCAGATATCTTAAGCCTTTGGGCTGATGCTATGCAACAGGAAGGCTTCAAAGCCACTGTCTCTCCGGCCATATCTTCCCCTCAGATCGGACAGCGTTTCCGGTTGCTGATATGGTCATGTCTCGACTATGATCTCGTCCAGTCTGCTGTGTTTTATGCCGAACGATATCACGTTATGGACGAACGCGACCACGATGCACGTCATCTCTACGCAACAGCCCTCCTCCGCGCTCGACAGCCGCATTCCGCACTCTATGTAGTGAGTGGCACTAAACAGGAAGAGTGTGGTGGCTGTCTAGAGATCAAAGGGAAATGTTGTATGGCACTTTCACGCTACCGGCAAGCGTGCGAGGCTCTGGAAGCTGCTCTGGAGCATACGAACTGTGTTCCATCGCGTGCGTGTGTGGCTGGGTTTTCTCGTGACCTTCTGATCTGTTTCGCAGAATCAATGGGACCCCGGACGTCACGGGCCTTTCCCGAGGAGGCGGCTCTTCGCTGTCGAGCAGGAACGATGGCGTTGAAAGGCAATCTCCCCGAGAAAGCCACTGCTAGCTTTCGCCAGGCATTAGCATTGAATCCGCTTCTTTGGGAAGCGTTCGAGGGATTGTGCGCACTCGGTGAGTGGTTTTACTGTGGCTTTTCGGATGGCAATTCAATCGAGCACCCAGGTACTGCGCCCGAAGTTGACGAGATCTTTCCACCCCGACCTTTACCGACTAAACAGGCTCCTCCTGAAGAACCTCCACTCATCAAGGTTATGCCAGGACCAACTGCCACAGGTGTCGGATTCTTTACCCCCGATGTTGCTGAAAACAGTACTCATATCCGGGGCTGGAAAAACCTCTCGCAAGCGTTTCGAATAGAGCCACCGCACACGCTACGCGACTCACTGTAAGTCTGGACAATCGATTAGGATAATATTCCGGCTTCTCATACAATTCTCAGAGTTACCAATGAATCGTTCTTCCAAGCAGAGGGCCACTTTCTCCAACAAATGGCACCCCGTGGTCTCCGAGCGGAAGGTGCATTAGCTGGCCCATCTCAGCCTCCTGCTCGGCCTCTTTCATCAGCAGATGAAACTGGACCCGTCCAGAAGCGTCTGCGGCCAACAACCCGCCAGCGGAGTATCGATTTGGCGAGATCTAAGGCATCCAAGTTGGCAATGGACGAACCCTTGAAAAAGGCACGCGCCCGCCCGGCCTTGAAATTTGCTAATATCTTCTCATCACCCGGTCGTCGTTCTCAGCCTATTCAGAACTTGAGGAACGCCATTGGAGCCGGTAAGAATGAAAGACATCCTGGGAACAATGGTGTCGGTCCGCGGCGCAGTACGCGGTTGTCGAGTGGTACTATGAGCAAACAAGCTGGAAAGGTCGGAGTCTCGTTACATGAAGTCGTCGGTTCCTGATATACTCACTTTGCAACAGCACCCACCGCTGCGAGAACGCCGACGCCAAATTGCGATCTCACGGTCGCGCTCAATAGGGTCCGATCTTGACGAAGATACTGTTGCTGTCGGAGATATGGCATCTTCCACCTCTCCAGCGTCGAATGCTCAGTCACATCATTCCGATACATCCCCAGCGCCAAGCCATTGGACCCCTACTCATGAGCGAGCCGCTCAAGAGGCTTATGAACAAGAAATGGCCGACCATTACATCTACGATCTTATGCGACGGTTCGCGCGTGCCACTAGAGCGATGTCTGTTTATGATTGCTATTCTTGTCTAATGGAACTTGAACACATGCCTTCCGCACACCAGCAGTCGTCGTGGGTGTTGTCCATGGTCGGTCGTGCTCACTATGAACGGTTGGAGTATGCTTCTGTACGTAATCTGATCACAGTCTTCTATCCCAAGTGGTTAACATCCCATGTTGCAACTCACGTGCTTCCCTAGGCTGAACGGGCTTTCAGAGCGGCTCGTGCACTGGAACCTTATCGGGTTTCCGACATGGAGGTGTATTCGACCCTCCTGTGGCATCTGCAACAAAACGTTCAACTTTCGTTTTTGGCCCAGGAGCTGATGAGTATCAATCCGCATTCGCCGCAAGCTTGGATCGCCGCAGGAAATTTGTTTTCGCTCCAAAAAGAGCGACCACAAGCCTTGACATGTTTTCGACGCGCGGCTGAGTTGGACCCAAGCTGTGCATACGCGTTCACTTTGAGTGGACACGAGTCAATTGACGAAGACATTGATAAGGCAATTTCATTTTTCCAGACCGCATTACGTGCCGACCAACGACATTACAATGCCTGGTAAGTGTGACTTTGTAAATACATAATCCGTCCGATTCTCTTTGAAAGTGTGGTCAGGCTCATTAAACGACAGGTATGGCCTGGGGACTTGTTATCTGCGAACGAGCAAAATCCGACTGGCGGAATACCATTATCGCAAGGCACTCGAGATACACCCTCAAAATGCGGTGCTCCTCGGATGCGTGGGGATGGTGAGCCAATTTCGTCCGCTCGTGCTGATAAGGGCGTTTAGTTGACATGTGTATTACAGACTGTGGAACGTCACGGAGATAAAGTTGCGGCGTACGGTCTATTTGACCAGGCTGCGCGACTGGCACCTGACAATGCGCTGGTTCGCTATCGACGAGCGAAAATGCTTATTTCAATGAAGCGATACAAGGTGAGAATGAGATTGCACGGTAATTAATGAGTGACGATATTCTTATCTATGGTGTACAGGAGGCGATTGAAGATTTGCAAAAGCTTCGCGATAGCTCGCCCGAGGAGTCGAATGTCGTCTTCCAGCTTGCCAAGGTGTACCGACTTGTCGGAGATGAGGCAAAATCGGCGCATTGGCTCGCCATTGCACGTGACATATCACCGAAAAGCAACAACAAACTGAAAAAGCTGATTGAGACTGTCAAGGACGATGAGGCAGGGGAAGATCAGATGGATGAGGGTTGACACGTCGACACGCGATACGTTTTTCGCAAGTGAACGATGATGATGAGTCGAGGCAATCTCGCGTGATCCTTGTAATTATTGAGGGTGTTGTGACATGTTTATAATGTGGCTGTGGGAGGGGCTTCGTTCCGAGGTAATGACGGTTTTGAGTCACAACAAAATCTCGGTATTTCAAAATTACTATATAAACCTCTCTGCTCCGGCCTCAGTTTCTCCTCACCCTCTTTTTCCCTCCCAACACCATGTCCTCGTAATAACCCGCAGTGATACCGCCCCAGTCACCGTCACCCCTCCCCTGTCGCGTCCACTACGCGAACGCACGCTGTCCTCTCCGTAAAGCATGGTCAATAAACTCGCCCGTAAATCCAACAACGGCACCATTCTGTTCGAACCTTTCATTGTGTATCGCATACACTGCTGAATTCACATTCGACTCTGGTTTGTCCTTCCCAAAGTCCCTTGTTCGACACTCGAGCCTGACGTCCTTGTCACGCGCCAGACACAATACACTTCCGCGACCATGTCGGCGGAGTATCCCAATCTATTCACAATGGCCCGTAGCAAGTTGCATGCCGCTATAGGTGGCAAGGACAACTGCAACCTTCACCGCTGGGTTCTCCTTAAAAATTCGGTGTTTCGCTCACAGTTTCCCCCTACACCATCCGTATTGAACGGACCCTCCAGCTCCGTGTGTGTAGTTTCTGAAGATGTAGCAGATGATGAAGAGGATGGTGCCGAGTCGGACTCATTCATGTTCCCCGATGCCAGCAAACTTATTCCTCGAGGTGTCACAGATGTGACCGTTTCCGAAGCTGAATGGCTCGATTCCCTCTTGGAATCGCTAAGTGAAGGTGAAGAGGACGAGTTCTGCGCAGATTCGGACGTTCGAGTTTCAGTCGTTGCTATGGAGGAAGATGACGACGCGTGTCTGAGCCCCTTGACGTCTCCCATGTCGTCCTCCGACGACCTTGTTAACCAACAGGCGCACTGTCCCCCACCACCCGCTATTCCTTATCCTGTTCCATATCCACTCTTCCACCCACCACTCATTCGACCATGCGAACTCGGTTCTACTGTCGAGTCCCCATTGATTTCTTCCTCACCGACATATGATGCTCTTTCTCGTTATGATATCGATGAGCTGGACGACCTCTCCGTGCCAGAAGCAATAGAGGATACTTCTGACGATGAGTCCGATGCTCCCTCGACACCGTCGCTGGGCCGATCTTCTGACCCCTTTTTCGAAACGCCACTTTCGGGACAACGTAGGCAGCAACGGTCTCGGCCGGACGTGTACATCTGCACGACAGGTTCGGTGTATGACCGTTTCGAGCTTGACGCACTGCCATTCCCTGACGAAGACAACTTCCATTCGTATAATGTCTACGAAGAGTGCTAGGTAGTGGTGCTATGCCTATCGTATAATTTACATTCGTCGCTTGTTGATATGCTAGTTTGCTATGCATCTTAGACTTTTTTCGCTCTGTGTTACTTTGGATCCGTTCCCAAAAAGGTGGCGGGGGTTCCGTTGACGTACTGTATCGACAGGTTGTTGAATGCGTTTGGAAACACGTGTGACGCGAGAAGGGGCCGACATTCTAAAAAGGGCACTTTCACGTGGGGATGAGCACATTCCATTGCCAAATTTATCCACGCACCCAGTCTCAGCAAGAACGGACATTCCCTTTCGAGTTTGGAAGCGACGTTGCTGTATGCGGCCCAGGCCCATGTTCAGACCCCGTGCAGACCAGCAACGCGCATACACGCACCTGTCGACATAATCGCGAAACCGATTCGCAAGAAAAACGGTGTGGCACAGACCATCCAGTGTCCAGTTTGCGCGAACGACGTTCTCATACAGCGTCAGGTCACAGTGTGGCATGTACAGGATCGCGGGACAGTCCAGCGAATACTTCGCACCCTGTAGACCGCGATTGAGTTTGAGAATGGAACCCGAGATGAGGTCACTTGCTTGGATGTGATCCAGACACCGCATGCCAAGGGTCCCGAACAACTGCCTGTCTGCGTCCGTGAATACAGGATCGTACACGGAAACGTCGACCAAATCCTGAAATGCAATTCGCTCGACTACGAAAACGGGGTCGACGTGATCCACGCACGATACCCAGAGACGCACACAGTGTGCTGAGGAAAGCAAGTTGCGCACGGGCGTCCCGAGACGACGACGGGCTTCCTAATCCCAGACACAGCACTCTGTCAGGTTTGATGCGCGCGTCATGAAGCGCCTTCTCGAGCATGTCTTTTTCGTGCAGGAAATGACCGGTCAGTGGAGCACATCGCGGACACTTTAGCAAACATACGTACCGCTGCAGCCTTGTGACCAGCGGCCATCAGTCGCGAGCTCCTCTTTTGCGCTTGTCAACAGATCCAATGGCGTCGTACTAGTAGTAGCGCGCCCGTGATCCCTCTTTTTTCGCTTCTTGCGCGGATTGACTCGGGTGAATGAGTCATACGCGAACGAGCCCGCATGCATCGTGATGAACGTTACGCACAACCAAAACGTCTGGCGCAATCCGGGCTCGGCGAAGCACAGTCCCTTTTTTTTTTTTTCCCGCACCAAGATGTCGTTATGGAGGGAACGTTCCGAAGTGCATATGATACAATTCCAATCGACAGCTGGAACCGAATACTACATCGTCTGAATCGCCCACAAGTCGTCCCCCAAATGCGTCGCGATTTCCACGCCAGCACCTTTATTCACCTTGCGCATGTCCTCCGTGCCCAGCTTTGTAATACCAACCGCCACAGCATGTTCTTTCCCTTCCGCGTGGACCGCAACGAGTGAATGGGCGGAAATCTCGTGTTCCGCCGGGGGAAGGTACCCCCCAGCAGACGTGAGGCCAGGACACATCATGTGCGCCCCTGCAAGCAGGAAGCGTATCGCACCGCGATCTACCCCAACTTTAGGCAGTAGGAACGGATCTATGGACATGTCAAACCACCCAATAAGGAGGAACTAGGCGCGACTGACACTTGTGGAGTAATCGCAGGGTTGGAAAAAGGGGACCATCGAAATGTTGAAAAAACAGCGGTTCACCGTTGACGGTGTATATCGATATGTGCTCTCTGCTGTCTTGTCGGATGAGTGTACGACAACGTCGGTGGGAGACGACACGGACCATTTCACATGGGTGAGCGACTCTTTCTTTGGCCATATCTGTTCGAGCGTGTCAGGTTGCAGCTTCCATTGTGCAAGCACCGCAGCCCGAATCGATCGTTGAACAGAGGATTTCGGTGGTGTCTGGCTTGTTATATCGCCGGACGGCGAGAACCTGCAAGTCGCAGTCAGTGATCTGTTCTGCATCTTGACGAGTCGAGGTACTTCTTGAACATGGTGGCGATCAACTGAGTGATCGATGCAATCTCATGGCCGATCCGCGCTTGACGCTTCACCTAATATTCTACATTACTTTGATACCTTCCACGACCTATACTAATACATTAGATGTGAAGCTGTGAGGAGGACATCGATAGCAAAGTGAGGGAAATTGATAGAATGAAGATAGTTCAAGGTCTGGAGTATAATGAAAGGTGGCATGCATTCGTGTCAGAAAAACAAACAAAAGGAGTGCAAGAGATGAGAAAAAAAAAGGTGATGCGCAAGCATTTTCTATGAAATATCTTCATCCTTGTCTTCTAATTGCGACGGCTTCAACAAGCCGGGTACACGCATCGCGAGTTCTCGTTCGGCTTGCGCCTTCATCAGTGCCTCAGCTTCTTTCTCTTCGAGATATAGTTCAGCATTATCGCCGGAAGAAAATTCTTTGAGCTGGATGAGGAAGTCTCGCAATGCAAGCTTAAATCGGTTGATGTCGCTGTGGAACTCTCCTAGTCCAGCAACGAATACTTGGACTTGAGCACTGCATCACAACCTGGTCAGCGGAGAGACGTCAGTGCCGACAGCAGACCTACTTGTGGACATGAGGAAATGCCGTTTTGAGTAGATTTGCGCAATATTCCTTCAGGAACAACGAGTTGGACATGTTCTGATCAGCCACCAGTGCCGGATTGAATAATGGAGATTGGATCTGGTTCGTCTCGACAAGCTGGAACATCCGCGCAAGGAGGAGACTCTGAAGTTTAAAGCCACTCTTATGGTCAGCGTCGGTAAGGACAAAGAAGATGTCCTGTAAGATGCTCAAGAAGTATTGCTGGAAGAAGACGTTGCTAACAGCTGGCTCCGCGCTTGCAAAATTGTTGACTACCTCGAGACACACTAAATAGCTTCAATAAGGGCTCGCAAAAATAAGTGCACCGACATACAGTTGAGACCCGTGTCCGCAATATCACGCATGGTATGCTTGATCGCCCAAATAATGCTGTCCATAAACAGCCTAAATTGAGCCGGTGGTATTCCAAGAAGAGCTGTAACGAAAACTTAAGACCCGCGCACACGCAAAAGAAGACACCTCCACGCCTACCGGGGAAGCAGTTCAGATTAATGGCTCTTAGCAGCTTGAAGAAGCCAACACGGTGCTCCGGAAATTCAGCGAAGTCTTGGTTGATCATGTTGAGCGTGGGTTCAAATACAGCGTCAAGGATAGCGGGAACTTGAGGCGTAAGAAGAGGCTGAAGTGACCGGATAACTCAACGACCACCCTTCGATCGTGGAGAATAACTTACACCAAGGCGACCAGTAATGGTTGCCATCACATTAAGAACTTCAGCGTCCCGCGCAGTAGGCACATTGCGATTATAATCGCCGAGGATAGCATCCAGGAGCGGTGGCATAAAATTGGCATTCACGGAATCCAGATCTTCCGCCTTCTTGATATATGTTTCCATCAGCTTCAGGATCTCCTTTTTGACCGTCCGCAATTGACGAATCTTAGGGGTTTTCGTCGCAATCACGCCTGGTAAATGGTATCAGCAAAATCACTGCAAAGGCCATTTCAATGCTGACCTTCCCGTGCAACCGTCTCGCTAATGATACCACTGACAGCCTTGTAGAGACCAAGCATATCCAGAAATACGCGACCGACTTGAGGCAAATAAAAGCTCCCGATGGATGTGCACGCGGAAACATTGGTTTTCAACACATTTGAGAGGATTTTGATGTTATCAAGATTGCTCAACACGTCAATGTTCTGCGCAGCTTGTGCCATTAAAGAGTCCCACTCCAAAAACGAATCAATCGGAGGACATGCAACATTGGAAGGAACCCTTACAGCATTGTTGGGTAACTCCATCAATTTTGCAATCAGTTTCTCTTGTTGAGGTTTGTTCGGCTGCGCAGAAATCATGTATCCGACCGCCTCATAGAATGTATGCACCTTCCGAGAGTTAGTCAGTTCATGAAACACGAAGTTGAGAGACACGTATGCATACTTGTTGAGGTGACAGGTCAACAGTAATTCTGTGCAACAGCCGTAAAATTTCGTCAATAAACGGTTCTTGCTCTCCCGACTGTTGCATAACGAAGTGACGACGGCATTTCTGAGCAATCTTGATGAAAGTATCACAGGCCATGTCCTGAACACCTGAAGGTCAATCAGTCAGAGTCAGCTCAACGAAAGCAATTCATGTTTGGCACTCACCTTCGTGCGTTTCGTGCATGAATTCGAACAGCTTGTTGACAACAGTCTTCAAGAACTTCCAGTGAGCCTTGAGAAAGCGCGGATACTGTCCGACAATATACATAATGTCTGACGCGACGACAGCTTTGTTGTCCTTGCCTCGTTTGATCTCGCATAATCCAAGCAAATCCTTGATCACAGTCACCAGGAATCGTTTCTCAGTTTCCTCGTCTAGAATAACCTGTTGACGCCAGAATAGACTAAGATAGACGGATACAACTCACTCATAGCGCCGGAGATACTGCCAATTGCCCAGCAAAGTGTGTTCAAATTCTGCCAACTCCACTCTGAGCCGTCGACTTGCTTGGCCAACTTTTCCGTCAAAATGTTTTCCGTGTCAACGACGTCCAGATGGGTGAGGTACACCAGAAGTTCACGCATCTGCTTGTAAAGAACGATGGTGTCTGACTCTTTCATAAACTCCCGGACAATTTCGCCTTCATCATTCTCAACGATGAGAACCTGAATTCCTATTAGAGGATATGGATCAGGAAAAATAGGGTTCGCACCTCTTCCGGCTTGACCATTCTTTCAATGACAACAAGACGGAGGTTGCTCAAGACATCACTATAGATATTCTTTCGCAAAGACATTCCGTTAAGCATGTTGCCAGTTCCATTCCCAAGACTCAGTCCCATGAGTAAACCGCTGTCTCCGATGGGGAGCGCCTGAATCTCGTCGTAGAGCTCCGCGACAAGCTTCGACCAGTATTCGAGCGTGATCTTGAATATTTCACGTTCATCTACTTGTGATACTTTGACCATATATAGATGAGCATTGAGTAGCACGTCGCGATTTGCCTCGGTTTCAACGGCCCGTAGGTGGTTAGATAGGAAATTACTTAGGAATAGTGCAAGATTGAGGACGAGCTCTTGACCCGAGTCGGAAGCGGATGCGTAGGCGGCGGCGATGTTGGTTGAAGGGGGAATCATACGATTTATGGAGGTCATGACCATAGCGAACAATATCACAAATTTAGGATCATACTCTGGCCCGACGTTAAGGCCAGCGATTTCGGCCAAGCACTTCAAAGTAACGTTACGGAACTCTGGAGCTTCGAGAAACTACGTAGATATTAGCACGGAGGAGGATCAGATGAAGGGACACCTACGCGATTGAGTAGAAGATCGATGATGGTGGTCTCAAAAATATAACCAAGAGGTATCCAGTTCAGGAACCTCAGGAGCGTCTCTAGAGTAGCTTTGATCAAACTCGTTTTTTGTGCCTCCTCAAGGACTTCGGAACAGAGCTTGAAGATCTCGCTGAACTCGCCGCACATCTGATTCTTGAGATTCTTGATCTTCGTCTGGGTCATTTGTTCTGCGGAATAGTCAAAGACTTCCTCAGACAGAAGACGCAAGATGACCATGTTGTTCTCGCATAGCGAGAGGTTGGTTTTGGAGGACTCGACGAGTTCGGTTATAAATGTTGGCCAATTATGTGGCCACTCTTGCTTCAGAATCTGGAAACGATTGGATGCATGAACGACAAGGGTACTCCACGAGACAGAGTCTCACTTGGACTAGGGCGAGGTTGAGTTTGTTGATAAACGTCTTTTCCTTCCGCATAGTGATCTCGTCTGAAGCGACCTTGACAGTTATGCCGACGACAAAGTTCCTAATACCTGAAGACGACATGAGTAATACGTCGATTGAAGGGAAGAAAACGGGTACCTTGTCGCTGACCATCAGGTAGGGTTTTCCAGCGTGTGGTGATGAGTTTTTCGAGAATCTGAAGGCCGATATACTAGATAGAGACGATGAGATGGGTAATGTGTGAGTGGCCCGGTGCAAACTTTTGACTGTTGAAAGGATGATCTCTCCATTATCTCCGGAACCCTCGTCCATGCATCTGGATGTTCCTCCAACTGGGTGAGGACCTGCTGGGCCATTTGTTGCTGGGACGAGGTTAGAGCGATAGAGAAGGGGGAAAATATGCAGACCTCCTGTCCGCGACCGGTGTAAAAGGCCATCGCGACCTTGTCCAAGAGGGAGACATCGAACTCCTTGGAGAAGTCAAGTAGGCCCTGGGGATGGAGGATGAGCATGGGTGGATATCGGGAGGGATGATTGCATCTAAATACCTCCATGATTGGGGCTTGAAGCAAGACGAGAGATGCCGATGACAGCGAGAAAGAAAACGTTGGACGACGACGACGACGACGATAATAATGTTGGGCAGAGGGTCATCTAATCGTATTACATAATACCAATCACACGTTCAGTATAGCGCTAGCAGCTGTGTTCAACCGTTTGCCCGTCCCCACCGCTCACCGTTCCGTCGCTCACACCGAGCGCACATACGCGTGCATGAAACTGGGCCTCAACGTCGTGCCACACGGTGACGAGCGACCTCGATCGATGGCCCTTCTTAACTCCGCGAATATCATTAATTACCCCTAGAGGCTAGAACGCTACTCATTCCTATCGACCACCGTGAACCACATGTCGGATCACGAACACAGGTCAGACAGTCCCCTCTCCCAGTTCTCTATCGAGGACGACGAGATTATATGGACCCATGACCCTCTCAGCGACACCGATTTCATCGTCCTTCGTCACCCTCTCGTTGATGCCCGTTCACTCCCCTCTACCCTTTCAGACGTTACAGGACACCCTAGCTCGGACGGTGACCTATCCACCGCACTCGAAACACTTTCCTTGCATGAACCTGACTCTGTCGTCGACAGTTTATCTACCAGTGCGGAGTCGGACAATGGCCTTTCTGAGGACCAAGCCTCTGCTTACAAACACAGGAGGTCGATGAATGCTAAACGTCGAGCATCCGACGTTACTTCCTCCAGTTCCGAGTATCACAGTGGAATTAGCACTCCTACAGCATCATACGAAGACGCCTCTGCTTTCATATCTCGGTGTGTCCCACAGTCACTCGTGTGGATTATTCAACATAATCAAGGTTGCTCCTCAGTTTCATTTCTTCTCCGATTAAGGGAACCGATGCAAAACTCACTTTGTTACGCGCGCTCTTAGTCGAGCTTGGGCTTCGTTCCCCCAATGCTTCGGATCTCCCATCCACGCTTACTTCCGCTCGTAAGATCCTCAAAGCGGAGGCCCATGTCAACATCAAGGAATATATAACCACCCGCCACAAGGGCCAATCGACTCTCCATGAGATCTTGAAACCGAGCAAGAGCGCACTTCGTAAAGACATTAGAAAGGGGAACAAGGCATCTTTGCAATGGGTCAAGCAACGAGGCTTGCAAGTATTGCTTGTCACTTGTTTCACCTAAGGCTTTCCCCCCTGAACTCACCGCATGTTGACTTGTGTAGGTTAGATGTTGTAGTCGAACCAGTCGATGAAGTGTAATAAAACAATAAAAGTTGTGTAAGACATACACTTACAGGTATAGGGCAATTTACATGCCAGCAGACACAACAACACAAATCATAAATAAGAAATCAGGTATGAGTTCCAAAAAGGCTCGCCTCCAGGAAGTAATTGAAAGAAGATAAACCAAAGCATCATCAAACATGTCACTAATCTCATCCGAGTCGACTAAAGATTACTCTTTTTCTCCACCGCGGAGAGCATAATACCAAATTTAACCAAAATACTGTCGACAACAAGGATGTTCTGGGGATTGCTCGCATCGGGAGTCGATACCACTCCTTCAGTCGGAACTGCCAGCCCGCTGGCTAAACTAGGGCTAGAGTTGATCGAGGAAGTGGGAGGGGTCGAAGTGGTCGTGATCGTGGAGGTTGTAGGAGAGGGAGTATAAGCCGGGGTACTCGAGGTCGTGGGAGGTGGAGTGTAGGCGGGGGTACTCGAGGTCGTAGGTGCAGGGGGGGTATAGGGTGGGGTGGAGGTTGTAGTTGGCGGGGCCCAAGTAGTACTGGGGGGTGTCGAGGTTGAAGAGGGTTGGTCTCCGCCTCCGCCTCCACCACTGCCGTCGTTGAACCACCAGTCACCATAAATCACACCATCGCTCTCGGGGGCGAAGAAGTCGAATAGACCTCGGGAAAAGTCCAGCCCACCATAAGGGCATCCCATACACTATTCACATAGGAGGAGGATGAGCGTTTTCAATGGGACCGCCTAAATGAGGGAGGTGCCCGAACCTCATCCATGATGACAGCTTGAGCAGTCTGTCCGCCATATTGGATGGTGATGGATTTGAAACACTGAGGCCCAGGGTATCCGCCACCGTATTGATCAACGTTTAGCGCCACGATCTGAGATAACTCCTCTATCAGTTATTACGAATTACGCTGCACCAAACGGCACTGACCCAGTCGCTGGCGACATTGTACTTGCCGCAGGCTCCGCTTCAGAAACAGACGTGCATGAGCATCCGACTTTCTGCGAAGGGGGAAAAAAAAAACCCACAGTCCAACGTCATAAAAGGTAAATCGTGCACCAGTAAAGGATTGACGCTTATAGACATCAACGTCGCCTCGAGCGCGGTGAGCTACGTCCTGATGACGCTTGCTCCAATGGGCTGTAACGAATGGAAGTATGAGTGTGAGAAAGGCCCAGACTGTGGAGACCTTGCGAAGCTTCATGTCCAACGTAAAACGAGTGTAATATGGCTGGCGTCCAGGAATTTAGCCTACGCGGGGTATAACGCTGTGCGTCGACGTTGAAGGTGCGGGTTAGCAATGGGTCTGGTTGCCAGACAACCGGTCAGGCATATTCGATATGGCACCGCCACAATAACATCAAGTATGGCACATGTAAACTACTCCACGTAAACAAATTTGCACCTCCGCATCTCGACATGTCCAGTAACAGAGTTTAAAGTAATATGGGTATAGCGCCAACTGGAGACTCGGATCCGTCCATGCCTATGATATGAATGATGTCCGTCTATGATATGAAGCATGTCGTCTTACTTCTACTCCGACCGCTCTTTGAACGTTACTTTGCAAGGGTAAAGGCAATAGAATCGACCAAAGAACCTGCTCTGTCGCTCACTGCAAGTGTTTGCAACTGCTGAGGAATCCACCGGTATTAACTGCAGCCCGGTTCACGTCGAGAATGGCTGATGAATTGACAGCCCCCCCTGATACCGCTCCGCTAGACTCAGCGACAGCGATGGTGGTTGTCTGGGTAGGGACCAAACTAGAGGTGTTCGGGCTGATGGTGCTCGGGGTAGGGCTGGAACTCGGGGCACTGGTGGTGAGCGGGGCCGAACTACTAGTCGTTGGAGGTGGTTGCAAAGTGGTCGTTGTTGGTGACGGGAGCCAGGTAGTAGTGGGTATAACTACAGCGGGAGTGGTTGACGAGGGGGGAGGGGGAGGGGGAGGGGGGGAAGGAGACGGAGCCGGAGCCGGAGCCGGAGCCGGAGAGGGAGACGGGGCGGGGGAGGAGCCTCCGGAATCGAAGTTCCATGAACCAGACAGGACGCCAACGGAGACATCAGCAAAGAACTCAAAGAGGCCCTGCGAGAAATCGAGACCACCCATCGGACAACCTGGGCACTGTTGTTGCTGGTATTAAGTATGCGGAAAAGGGAACACGCGAGTAACCACACACCTCGTCCATAATCTGGGCTTGAGTTGTTTTTCCGTTGGCTGTGATGCTGATCATCTGGAAACAATATTGACCTCCGTTGAATTGCTAATGATGAATTAGCCACATTTTCTCACAAGAAAAAAGGCAAAATTACGGCAGAGTTGAGTGCGACGATCTAAGTACAGATGAAGGTGAGTGAAAGCAGGCTTCAGATTGATAAGGACGCACGAAGTCGCTCGGTTGGTTAGTCTGACCACAAGCGCCAAGACCAACCGCGTAGAAGGTGAAACGAGCGCCATCAAAACGCTTGTAGAGGTCGACTTCCCCAGTGGCGCGACGGGCAAGGTCACCTTGTCGATGCACATGGTGTCGTCTGGCCTGGTGTGCATGACCGAATGAAGGAGATATAAACGAGATGGCAAGAGAGAGGGCCAACGCGAGACTGTTCAAGACCCGCATGATAGTAAAGAGTGACTGGTGGCGAGAAAATTAGACACAAGAAGGGAGAGAAAGAAGAGGTGAGTGACAGTCGCCGTGTGCGCAGTTATCATGTTTATATCCTTACATAAGCGCGATACAGCCGAGAGTGACAAGGATGCGAGCAATTTCTGTCGCCTAATTTTATTACTCTCATCTCATGGCAGACATGTGTGTGTCTACGGAATATTTATCTCCGCCACCTCTGGTCTCAGCTCGGGAGCGGCTGAATCACCGTGACCTAGGCGCGCAAGACATGTCAGACGATCTTCCTCGGACCACAATGAGGACTCACCGTAATAAACTTGAGAACCTCGTCAATCAGCAGAACAGGCGCGCTGAGGTACAATACTGCCTTCCACTCTGCCCAGCTGAGTGGTGTGATGGCGAACAGCGACGTAAAGAACGGTATGTACAAAATCCCAAAGTGCAGCGCCATACTCAATGTAATGGCACCCACAAGGAACGGGTTCTTCCAGACCGGTAGACGAAGCAAGCTTTCGTTCTCTGACAGAGAGTTCATCGCGTTGAACATCTCCACTGTGACGAGAATCGAAAGACTCATGGTCGTCGCGTGTCGTGCCATTTCGTTCGTAAACATTTCGCATCCAATCTCGGGAAACATGGTTGGGCATTGATGAAAGTGAGTCTAGTAAAAGTTCAGCCATGTAATCCGAAAGCACTTGGTTCACTCACGAGTTGATGGATCGTGATTTGGGGCCCTCCGGAGTAGTAAACGAACCACCACATATACCCAAACACCGTGGCGCAACCAACATAAGTGCCAACGACTAGGTATCGGAAGAATAGCCATTTGCCTACTAATGGCTCTTTCGCATTTCGTGGGGGTAAGCGCATGATGGAGTGATCGGCAGGATTAAACCCAAGGGCGGTGGCTGGTAGACTGTCCGTAACGAGGTTAACCCAGAGCAACTGGACAGGGATCAGTGCCTCCGGCATGCCCAGTAATACAGTCAGGAAGATGCTAGAAGGCCAATTTAGAGAAAGGCAGCGCTAGGCGGAGGTGGTGCATACCTGACGACCTCGCCAATATTGGAAGAGATAAGGTATCGAATAAACTGTTTGGTGTTATTGTATATGAGTCTGCCTTCCTCTACAGCCTGCTCTATCGTCGTGAAATTCGAATCCGCGAGAACCATATCTGCCGCTAGCTTGGCAACATCGGTGCCACTACCCATCGCAACACCAATGTCTGCCCTTTTCAACGCTGGAGCGTCATTAACACCGTCACCTGTCTGAAAGAGTTTCTATGAGATCATAGCTAGAGACCGACAAGAGAACTCTTGCCATAGCAACAACCATCCCAAGCCCCTGGAGAAGATCGACCAATTGACTTTTGTGTCCCGGTTCCGTCCTGCTAAACACGCTTGCATGCTGCACGGCCTGTATTTTCTCCTCGTGGCTAAGCGCGTCGAGCTCTCGTCCTGTGTAGCTCTTGCCCGCCAAGTCTTCATCCTCGCGAAATATCCCGATCTGACGGCATATCGTCTCAGCAGTACCTTTATTATCGCCCGTGATACAAATCACGCGGATCCCTGCGGCTCTGCAATTTGCGACAGCTAAACGGACCTCGGGGCGTGGGGGATCGAGCATGCCAACCAGAGAAACAAAGACGAGGTTTTGTTCAAAGCGAGCATATTCTTGTGTGTTCTGGCTAAGGTAGTGTGTAGCATTGGTGTCCTTTACGTCAACATAAGCCATGGCAAGTGTCCGTAGGCCTTTGGAAGCATAAGAAGTGATTTGTGCGAGAATGGCATTCCTTAGCTCAGATTTCAAGGGAATGACCTTGCCGTGTACCATGACAGATGTGCAGCGTTCAAGAACGGACTCTGGGGCACCTTTGACAAACAGAGCGCCAACAGCATCGAGACGAACCAGAACAGACATCATCTTGCGGTCCCGGGAGAATTCAAAGGTCAATAAACGGGGTATATTGCGCTCAAAATACTCGCTGACGGCACTTGCTCGAGCCGCACGTGTCATGGATGGCAATGATTTGGTAACTTCTGCGTCCGGACAGCCTAACTTCTCGACGAGAACTTTAAGTGCAGCCTCTGTAGGTTCTCCGACATTGTTGTAGGCGTCCTTTTCCTGGAGAATGACAGATAAGTAGAACTCCGTACGGGTCAAAGGACCGCGTACCGCCTGGTAAATAATCTTTGCGTCGTTACACGTGGCGCAAATTTCCGCGAGTCTGCGTATCGGATCAAGACTCAGATCAGAGCTTTTACCCCCTGAGGACTGGACAGAGCCATGCGGCGCATATGTGGCTCCTTCGACTTGGTATTCCGTTGGGGATAGAGTTTGCGCGTCGATCACAAAGAACTGAACGGCAGTAAGGAGTCAGCGAAACCAGAAACCAGGTGAGCAAATACGATGTACCTTTGAGACGCTCATTTGGTTTGTAGTCAATGTACCAGTTTTGTCAGAGCATATCACGTTCGTACAGCCGAGAGTCTCAACACTAGGGAGGTTTCGAACAATGGCATTTTTCTGAGCCATCTTCTTGGTTCCAAGAGCTAAACAAGCAGTAATGACAGCGGCGAGACCTTCGGGAATAGCAGCCACGGCCAGCGCGACTGCAATCTTGAAGTAATAGATTGCACCTTTCAACACACCGTGGTGGGAAGAATCCCAAAAGTGACGGAAATTAACGAGCCAAACCAGAACACATATTACGGATATCACTTTTGCGAGCATATCACCAAAGTCGTCAAGCTTGCGCTTCAGTGGTGTTTTTTCGCTGATTTGTTGGGATATAGAGTGGTGAATGTGACCAATGGCGGTTTTTCTGCCAGTGAACGTGACGATAGCACGTGCGGTACCATTTACGACGGTTGTCCCCTGTAGAAAGGTGAGGGGGTGGGACGGATGACGAGGATGAAACCAAGAGCGCACGGAAAAGAGCATGTTAGCCATATCTTGTTTGACAGCTTGAGGGTCGGACACGACGTCGATGGACTTGTTGACGCTGCTGCTTTCACCTGTGAGAATGGCCTGGTCTACGCAGAAACTACTGGATGAGATGGAGAGAAGTCTGCAGTCAGCAGGAATCTTGTCTCCAACGGCAACCGACACGATATCGCCGGGGACGAGCTCGGAAGCATGTATGCGGGCCAGGTGGCCAGACCGGAATACGTTTGCTTCGTCGGGGGAATACTCTTTGAGGGCCTGGGATGGGGGTGGTGGGGGTGAAGCGGACGGGGGGCAGGAGGGAAGCTTACGTCAATGGCCTTTTCAGCGTTTGTTTCCTGGACGACGCCGACGACTGCGTTGGCAATGAGGATGAGAAAGATGACGGCTGGCTCGACGAAAGCAGCAAAGGGACTGGAGTCAGCAGAGTCCTCGAAGAAGGCAAGGAGGAATGAGATCGCGGCGGACGCGAGGAGGATGAGAACGAGCTTGTCCTTGAACTGGTCTAGGACGAGGTGCCATACGGGAGTTGGGGGATCCTCTGGGAGTTCTGGAGGGGGGTGGGTCAGCGTTGTGGGAAGGCGACAGAGGTGCGGCGCTACCGTTTTTGCCGTAGAGAAGGGCATGCTGAGCAGCCTTGTCGTTAGAAAGGCCTGAATGAGGGTCTACTGCGAAATGTTCGAGGATCTGACCCGGCTCGAGCGTCCACGGCGTGTCGAGGATGGTCATGACCGTATTAACAAGCTACAACACGCCTTTTTTGCGCAGACGTGTCAGTGACGGCAAATCCCGGGCCGTGTAGTGGCGGTGTAGTGCCAAACAAAGGTACAAACACACAGCGACGACGGCAACGACAGCGACGACGACACCGCCGCGCACGAGGGCCATCTCGCCGACATTCTCGTCGACATGGGCAACACCGGCTCGTCTTCTGGACGTCCACATCACGACGACACCGTAGACTATGGTTTCCTTTCCCCCCAGGGCGTCTATACTGGCCCTAGAGACTGGAACCATTCTGTCGTCACCCAGCTCGTCGTCGACAGGAAGCTCGCCCCCTTCTACCGTCCCCTCGAGGACTACAACGACGACTGGGATGACGAACAGATTCTCGCTGCACGCAAGGATATCCCCGACTCTGACAGCGCCGTATCCGACCCCCCCGCAGCCCGCTCTGATCCCTCAAAACCATCCCCCGCCTCAAAGCGCGCAACCTCCCTCAAAGAGCCCTCACGCTGCCCAGAGGCCGCCCTCTACAGGGGCGCCGTCGAGTGTCCAATCTGCTTCCTCGTCCGTTATCTCCTCATCCTCCCCCATCACCCGCTGACGCTTTCCTCAGTACTACCCTCCCAATATCAATCATTCCCGCTGCTGCGATCAAGCAATCTGTACAGAGTGTTTCGTACAGATAAAGCGAGCCGAACCTACCACAACACACCTCGTGTCAGAACCAGCTGCTTGTCCCTACTGTGTGCAAGACAACTTTGGTATCGTGTATGCACCCCCTCCATGGCGTGCCGGCATCGCCAGCGAGGGAATGGTCAGTCCCTCTACTTCTTCCTTCTTCCCCCTGACGCCTTCCTTTAGCCTCCTCCCTCCTGGGCCGACCCCCTCCGGTCACAGCAAAGTACCCCTGGCCCTTCCAGCACTCACAAGCGTCGTCGAAAGAGCTTCGGCCACGATAGTCCCGAAGTTGTCACAACCGGTAAGTTGCTCCCTCTACCTCCTCTACCCCTCTCATCCCTCCCTTCAATACAGACCACATCCGACCCGACTGGGAGGCCAAACTCGCTGCCGTCCGCGCAGCAGTAACTCGTCGCGCGAACAGGAGAATTGTCATGAGACAAGTTGGAGATAGACTCATCCCAGTCGGTGTTACCAGCGGTCGTGTGCACACACTCCCGACCACAGAGGGTACGGAAGATGTTGAAGGCGGATTCCCTGGTAGTACCACCGGCAGTCGACGGCGCCGTGGTCCGCGGGCGAATGGTCAGACCGATCTCAGTCACCTCCTCGGACAAATGGGTTTAGGTGGTCAAGACTTGGAAGAGGTAAACTCGCACTTTTTATCTTTTCCACTGATACTCACTTTACACCAGCTCATGGTCATGGAGGCAATGCGTCTCTCTCTCCTTGAGCACGAAGCACAACAGAGAAGAGAAGAAGAGAGGACCCGTCGCGAGGGTGTAGCAGTTCAAGTCACTCCCGAAGGACCATCTATGACACTCAGTGCTGATGAATTTGCTCCGCCAAGAATCCAAGCCGGTGCCACGGTCCCCTCGGTGGCAGCGTACTCTCCGCCACAAGACTCACGAGCCGATGGTCCCTCCCCTAGGTTCTCGACTCGTAGTCGCTCACCATCAGGTCAAACAACATCTTCATCTCCACCCGGGACTACCGTTGATGACCTGAACGACATCTTTCACAGTATTGAGCGATCCATTGCTCAACCCACGCTCATGACAGACACGCCAACACATGTTGGTAATGGCGAAGCGCATGCTACCCACGTGTCTAGTAACGATGACCAATCTCGCTCCCCGTGCAGCACAACCATTCGCGGACAAGGCCAGCTGTCAGAGGACTTTGCGGGACCCATAATGACATCATGTACCTCCCTCCCATCTTCACTGCCTGACACGGATAACCCAGAACATTCCTGACATCACGTCGGCTTGCTTTCATGGATGGATTTGCCGATTACAGTCATGTCATCCGTGGTCTCGCGCGGCTGAATTGGCACACTGATAATAGACGTCGGAGCTTGCATCATGTCGGAAAGCATGGACAGTTTCGCGCAACATTCACTCCGATCCATAGATTTTGAGCCAGTTCGCTTTACATTGTCTCTTCTACTCTTGTTGGCATGGCATGGCACCACACCGCGTTTTCTGTGACAGAATGACTGATTTACTGTAACAAA
>JBBPJJ010000008.1:64580-75097 GCA_038088635.1 Veloboletus limbatus
ACACGTGCAACAATCTATTTTGACCAGCGCTATCTTTCCACCACGTCGACCAAGGCCGTGGCACGAAGTTACGAGGTCAGTAGACATTTATCGGTTGCGAAACAATGAGGGTTATATTGCGGGAGCGAGACAATGTCCGTTGTTGCTCCACAGCATGATGGAGAATGTAAATGTTGAGCCGAACAGTGTGAGAAAGGCGAAACACGAGGAAAATGGAGACCGGGGTTGGCAGTGTGGCTTCTACCGCTCACTTTTTCGGTTCCGCCCATACAGGTTTTGTAGCCTCTGGATCCCCTGCCTGGATGCGGCGCATGTTACTCTGCTCGAACGACCCACAACAAACAAATATACTTGCCTGAGCCTCGATCTGCTGCTTCAGGATCCGTTCTTGAGTCACGCGGGCAGCTCGATTTGTGTCCACTTTCCGCCTGAGATCAGGAGCCAACGCCTGGGTGGCATTGTATTATCAGTAACACCGTGACGGCCCATCGATCCCCGGCATCCACTCACAGCGTATGTCTGTTCGGGAGTCGGCACAGTAGCTGCGAAAATGGAGACCATAAAAGAGGCAGCAAGGTGGGAGACGAACGAACGAACCCCGCATTGCTAGATACCCGATACCCATTACTTTGCGTTCGTGCAGTCGTTCGCGAGTATGCAGAAAGGCGGATCAGTGCTTGTAGCGACAGTAGGGATCTACGGACGCACGACCACCGGCCACTAGTGTCAATCTGAACCACGGGAAACTCATTCTGTTTCGTGTGAGCTGAGAAAGTGGAATGCTTGTGACGTTGATTAATGCGGGTAGGGTATACATAAATTACAAGGTGCTAATCAGTCATACATGCCCAAATTACGAGCGCGAGCGGGCAAGTGCCCTTGACAACAGGTCTAGTGCGGATGAATATGCTGGAGACGAGAAATAACATAGTGCAAGGATAGGCAGACACGAGCTGGCCAAGAAAGCTATCCTTCTGCGTGTAGATACGACAGTATGGGGGGCTGATCCACGCCGGCTTTCTTTCGTTGAGACAAAAAACCCAGCATGTCTGCGCTATTCCTCCGGCTTGCAGACTCGATACGTGCGAGTTCCTGCTCCCACGCTTGCACGTCTACAAGGTTTACCGTTTCGAATAAAAGACTTCCATGTGTGTGATGCTGTGAGGTCTCACTCAAGTGTCCACCAGAGCTCACGCTGGAGTTCGATGAAAAACGTGGTGCTTCGACAGGTTTTTGGTAGAACAAGCCATGAGAACTTGCAGGAGGCCTTGGCAAATGTGTGGGATAGGCGGTTTCCGGTCGCGGAGGGACGGTCAATCGGTTGGTTTGATTTTCAAAGTTTGCAGAGATTCGCGTGTCAAGTCTACTGAAGCAGCCCCGAGGTCCTATAGAAGTGTGTGGCCGCCTCGAAAATTTGGTCATGCTGCAGTTCCCTGCTGGATAAGGTGATGAAGCGGTCGAAACCTTGTGACTGTGTTCAGAAGAAAAAGGCGGTCTCATGATGGGAGATACAGCGTCTGGCTCTCCTGAAACAGGACCCTGGCGAGGACTGCGCGGGGGCGACGGAAGTTGTTCTGTGTTACGATTGCGCTTGGAGCCCCGAGGAGACTTTGATTTCGAGCGTCCCGAAGTTGTGTTTATCCAGTCGCTATATCGGGAAAGAGCAAGCTGTCTTTGTAGGTCATTTGTCGATACTATGGTAAGTTCCTTGTCTTCGAGTTCTACAGTTTCCGCGGAACTTGCGAGGGAAGAGACGATCAGCTAGAGAATCTTTAGCGTGGGTGGTGACAAAAGGAACGATAACCTTTACCTTGACGCGAAGAAAGAATTTGACACTTGCCAAGCTGGTTTGGACAGACTCCCCAACTGCCCAACGACTGTTGGATTTGGTATCCGGCCACGAAAACGTGAGATTATGCCGCCACACTCCAGAAGAGTCTCTGGAAAAGCGACCGACTGATTCAGCATGTGCAAATATATGGGTGGTTCCGCGGTCACCAGAAGGAACTGGCAGAGACTCGTCTGCGCTGTATTCGTGGTGGTGTAACAACGGTCGCGAGGAATTAGCGGAACATACGGAAAACGAGGAAGTAGGATGAAGCGAATTGTGAGACAAAGAGCCATTGATGGCGGGATTGGTCGGTGGACTACGATCCTGGATGTGAGTAGAAGAACTCAGGGGATATGGGGGTGGATTTGGTGAGAGTCGGTGAGGTCCGGGTGAGGACTCTGCGGCGCTAACCCGGAAGTCATTGAAATGTATTTTTCGCTCAACGAAAGCGGATGCGCTGCGAATGGACGCAGAAGGATCTAGAGGCTGCACGATGAGCTGTACAGTGACAATATCGAGTGGACCGATTGGATTTGGTGGTATGAGTATAGAATAACGCAAACGGGACTTGAACATTGACAAAGCCATGTGTGACGAAGAGGAGGGTGTCAACGGCGTCGGAGGAGATAGACTGGCTGGGGAATCATAGCGTACGAGGGGTAAGTCAAAGTGTTTAATCTGACGGCAGCCGACAGCTGAGATGGGTACATGATTCAGGACTGATGAGTGGTCAGAACGGATATAGGGGATGATGAAAAGATATACTTGCCTGCCTCGATACGCCAAAATATGCGATATTCTTGGAAGTAGAGTGCAGTACTCGGTGCGGCGATATGGGAAGGGACCGAGAAGCGAAACAGAAATTCGGAATCGCCGACCTCGGACCAGTCCTGGGCATCGCACTTCTGCCAAAGGGTGACAGAGTGCTCGAAGAGGACATTGGTTTGAACTGAGCCCAAGCGACCCTGGCGAGACTCGTAGCAGCGGACTGAAACGATGATGTCTTTGGCGAGGATGGGTTTAGCGTCCTGCTCGATCTGAGTGCGGACGACTGGGAGGAAGGACATGAGAGGAATGGGACGAGAAAGGGAGAGATGAGTACGCACGACCTTCGAATCGGAGTGGCGTTAAGCCGAGGTAGCCTCGGTGGGGGAAGTAGCGTACACCTTGATTGCCTTTTGGGGAGATCAGAGAGAGCTTGACCATGGTCGTCGTGTCGGACGGCGAGGAGAGGTGGAAGGACGACGACGGAGACGAGGAGGAGATGGACGCGAGGAGATGGAGAGAGGGAGAGAACAAGAGAGAAAAGAAGCAAAGTCAAGATAAATAACGACGACAAGTCTCGCCCGAAACGGAAGTCGACGAGAAGCGCTGCAAGATCAGTGACCCCGAGATCTCAGATCTATTCCCAAGATCACGTGGTTCTCCAGCTTCACCGCCCGCTCTCCTCCTCCCCTCCCTCCTCGGTGACTCGCAAGCATGTCCCGCACGTCACTCTACATTCCGTTTCTCCTCGTCGGGATGATCATCACCGTACGATATGATCTAGTTTTATTTCGCCACCTCTTCACCTCACCTCGCAGGGCTCTAGCAATTCTCTCTGGAGCAAGTGGCAGGTGCGGTCTGCTCGCTCGACTGTCTCTTCACTGTCCCATTTCCTTGGCAGGACATGCAATGCGTCGAGAACTGTCTTGATCCAGACCCGAACAACCACGTCCTCTACGAGCAGCCCGTCTGGCAGACCCTCCAAATGTTCCGTCCGTCCTGCCCTTTTTCATCTCCACCCCCCTCGCTAACTTTCCTTCTAGTCGGCGAAATGCTTTGTCAGCCCATACACGTCCTTCATTCTCGTCAGATTCTCACTCCCCAGCTTCTAGGCTTCCTTCCCGTCCTCTACGCGTGGTTCAACACGAGGCGGTCCACTCGCACCGTCTCTCTTCCCTTCGATTCAGACCAAGATGTCCAACCCCAGGCAAAGTCTGGACCTTCTCAGGAGCTGCGAGGCTGGAAATTACTCCTCTTATGGTTCCCTGCCGCTTGTGATCTCACCGGTACCACGGTCTGTCAATGTCCTATCCGTCTTTTCCCCCATCTTCCATTAACTCTGATTAATCTCGTTCAACGCTAATACCGTCACCTTACCTTCTCTACAGCTCATGAATATCGGCCTTTTATACACACCCGTTTCCATCTTTCAGATGACACGTGGTGCACTCGTCCTTTTCGTCGGCATTCTCAGTGTCATCTTCCTCCGTCGCCGTCTTTGGTTATACCAGTCTGTTTTTCTCCCTCCTTTCACTCCCTGCCATAACCCCCCCTAGATGGATTTCCCTCCTCACTGTCATGGCCGGCGTTTCACTCGTTGGTTATAGTGGTTCTCTCATCAAGGACACAATCAATGATGCTGTTAATCTCGTCACTGCTCGTGATACCGGCAATTCCGATCAAGTTGATGTGACCAAGGCCCTCGTTGGTATGGTCAACCATTCCGTCATTGTTGTTTTCGTTTGACGTGACCGTGAAACAGGCGTGTTCTTCATCCTGTTTGCCCAAGTCTTGTATGAAGTATTCCCTCTCTCGGTTCCTTATGTTGACTATCGTCCCTTGCAGCACGGCAACACAGTTCGTGGTCGAGGAAAAGATTATGACCCGCTGGAGCGTTGCCCCTCTTGTCGCAGTAGGATTTGAAGGCTTATTTGGTGCCTTGACCATCCTGTTACTTTTTCCGTTCATGGCGCAGCCATCACTGTCATCTCGTTCTCCTTTCTTTGACCTTCCGAGGGGTTGGCATCAGATGATCAGTACTCCCAGTGTCCTTTGGTCTTCGATTGCGATTGCTTTCAGTATTTCTTTGTTTAACTACTTTGGCCTCAGTGTCACCAGGCATGTGAGCGCCACAGCCAGGAGCTTGACTGATACCTGCAGAACTCTTTCCATATGGTTGGTCAGCCTTGCACTGGGCTGGGAGCGGCTTCTGTTCCCCATATCACTCTTGCAGGTGCTCGGCTTCTCTCTACTGGTGTGAGTGATGGCTATTTCTTGTCATTCTAGTGTACTCACTACGCTCCTGATCAGTTACGGAACGGTGCGTTGACGATCTGTCGCGGCTATACTGCAGCTCACTCATAGATTTGTAGTTCTTGTTCAACAATTTGGTCCGACCACCTTCCTTCCTGTGCCCTACCCTTATCGCGCCAGTGACAGGAGCAGAGGAAACAGAAACACTTCTTGCTGCTTCGGCCCTAGACGAATCGGCAACTCTGCCCGCGGAGCTTGGCCAGAGTGGTTTTGATGTCCTCCCAGCAGATGAACATGTCAGAACGACAGAGGACTGAGGATATCGTTTATCACACGCCCAGAATCTAGATCGTAATATGTAGACACGGTTACTCCATTGCATCCGAGAGTTTTGATTGAGATGTCAAATCGCTTTTCAGTTGATACACCGAGACGGGACCGGAGATGCGGCGGCTACCGTACTATGGGGCATATCGAGAGACTCAGCGGTGACAAGTAGTGCAAGCGAGGTGATTTGCGACCGGTTGGCTGAATAATTCTCCCTATCGGCGGAGAAATTCGGCAATTGTTCGCTTCATGGTGTTACACGATTCACCAGTGGCTCGGATCAGTAAAACGGATATTGGTCAGAACCAACGGTGAGCAGTCAGTAGCCACGGCTAGCACTCGGTTACCCATCTCAGATCAGCATCTGAGTTGCCGTATTGAATTTAAAGAATCATCGTGCTGGCGTTCCGTGTTGCAGGGTTGTTGCGATGCATTCCCGATCAACGGCAGACAGCGCAGAACATCTATGTACACTTCCTCCAAGCGACGGTTCTCCCAATGTTACTCAGTCGATTCGTCATCACTGTCGCCGGTTTGACGATCCGTGATCTGCGTCGCTTCTTCCAGTTGTTCAAGCTCCCACCCAATCATGTGTTTCGGTACTGATAGTGTGGCCAATTTGCCACCTAGTCCTTGAAGCACGTTGTCACTGAAAACTGCGTCGAGAATGGCATGTGACGCGAACCAGGTCATGCTTACCTGGCACATGTCTGAACCCACACACAAAAGTCGTCCAGCCAAAGTCTGCTATAAACATAATAGACCTCGTGGTGATCCAATATTCGTCTCATCTCTAACAAGTATCTTGTTATCATCCTTTTACCTCGTGCCATGCAGGAAGCGATATCTCTTCGGCATGCCTCGGACAGCTGGAACGAGCGATACAAAGGAAACGCAAGGCTGCGTCTGTACGAGGTTGCCAATGTCGATATCAATTCTGCATCAGTGAGGTGGGCCCCCGTGATGTCCAACGGCACAGGTGTGTATGGAGGTGGGTCGAGCGCCGAGAATACCGGAACCAATGTACAAATCGTCCAGGCGCTCTCCGGTGTCGGGTCATGCAGAGTAGTTCGTTTATCGTAAGCGTAAGCAAAGAGGAGTGTGATTAGTATCAAATAGAGGGTCCGTTCTTGGATCCCATCTATCATATCTAAGAGCAATTAGTATTCACCCAATCACCGCTCATAAAAGTGTGACCGACACTCCTTGCGCGGGAGACCAAGCATTTCCATTTTTTCGTCATTCGTGTACACGACTTCCGAGCTATCCGCGGGGTCTTCCCAAGCGACGAGCTCTTCAATGTATTCGTCGTCAGCGTAATCCGCCCTACATAACTATAGGATTCAGCTTAGCATCCAGACAAAGTGAACCGACGAACATATAATGTTCTTCGTCCCATTTTGCATTTTCATGCATGATTCGGAGGTTTCGTCTCTCATCAAGGTCGCAACTTTCTGCATTCTGGCCCAACTCGTTAATTTCGTTCTCGGTATGGGCAACATGCATGAAATAGCCGGTATACTTGTCCAGAAAACCATAGAATTTCCTGGATGAATGAAGCGCTGGTGCTGGAACTGTCTGAGGAACCTGCCAGTCATTTTCTGCACCTGAAATGAGGGCAATCAGTTGGGACCAGAATCATTCAATTACTCAATGTCACCTCTCATAAATTCGTCATGTTCCTCCAGCGTCAACCGTGTTGCTCGGCGAGACAATTCGCCAACGTCGTCATCTTCCGATGGAGTCTCAAGAACCTCTATTGATGGCGTGGGTGGAGGCTGTGACGATCGAGGGGCCAGCAACTTTGCCAGTAAATCCAAGTCCGCAAATGTCTGTCCCTTGACAGCTTTGGTCAAAGTGATGTTCAAATACCCGGTGCTCGGATCATAAAGTGCACTCGAGCTGTCGTCTTCAACAACTGCATGAGGAAAGTGCAAGCGAAGGAAATAAGGATTGATGTAAACGGTCAACAATGCATCGTCGACATTTATTTCAACGTCGGACGCCTGGATGTAAGACACGGTTAGGTAACAACACCCACGTTGACATCACAACCGCTTACCCGGACTGAGGGGCAATACAATGATACAATGACACTGTCCTCGGTTTGGTCACACGTGAACCTTGGCGTGATCATCACCGGGCTGGGAAAGATGAATGTGTGAGGCGGGGTCTCGGTCAAATTAATGGTTGACGAGAAACTGGCTGTGTACTCCCGTGGTTTCAATGTCAAGTTGTCGATGTGCTATATAATGATCAAGGTGTAATGATGAGCAGCGATGCGGGGCAGTGAGACATCTTCGCGGTGCACTGACGTCCTGTAGAAGGCTCGAAGAGCAGTGAGCAGTGATAATTGTTTATAAGCCATGTGACACGCCAACTGCATCTTCGACATTGCATTGGGCCTCGCCTCAAAAACCAAATGTCGATAGACCCGCAGGTGTGTTGCATTGGACTTCACATTGGTATCGCTGACAACTATATCACTTGTCTATCTAGAAGTTGAATGCGTACCCGCCGCTCGCGGTGGTGGAGCAGCTCATTATTCGGGAGAAACGAGGAAACTGTATACCGGTCTTCATTCAGCTTCCTGCGGATCTTATCACGCCATGCATGGCGTATCTGCGTATCGCGAAAGATTCTAAATACAGCTTTCTGCTCGAGTCTGTGATCGCTGGAGAGAACATTGCTAGATTCAGTTTCGTTGGTGCAGGTGTGTTGTTACATCTCACAGAGTGTTTGTAAAAACGAACCCAGCCCTCCGCAGACCCAATCAAGGTCATAAAGACTGGTCCCAGGGAAGAATTAACAGGGGATCCTATGTTAGCTCTCCAGAAAGAGCTTTCAGCATACCAATATATCAGAGTCCCCGAAATTCCGACATTCACCGGTGGTGCTATAGGCTATGTTTCATATGACTGCATCCAATATTTTGAACCGAAAACGGCTCGGGAACTACGGGACCCCCTTTATATTCCAGAAGCCGTCTTTATGATAGCAGACACGCTCCTCGTATATGACCATCTTTTCCAAACCATCAAGGTCGTCTCGCATGTGTTCTATCCGAAAGATGCAGGGACAGCAAATTTATCCTTCATGTATCAAACTGCGCAGTCCAAAGTGCGACGACTTGCCAAAGCTCTTCTTTCGCCCTTCATCCCAGAAGTCCTTCAAGCTCCAATCCGACTCGGAAGCGAGGCCGTCTCGAACGTCGGTAAAGAAGGTTACGAACGGTTCGTAACCCGGCTGAAAGAGCACATCGTTGCTGGCGACATCATTCAAGCCGTCCCGTCGCAAAGACTTGCACGTCCCACGGACCTTCACCCGTTCAACGCATATCGGTACCTTCGCCAGGTGAACCCGAGTCCTTACATGTTTTACCTGGATTGTGGCGACCTGCAGATCGTTGGTGCTAGCCCGGAGACACTCTGTAAAGTGGAGGCTAACAAGGTATACAATCATGCTATCGCAGGCACCACAAAAAGAGGCCGAACATCTGATGGTTCGTTCTATTAATACTGATTTGGTCATGTTTGAATTCATGGCAGTATAGAGGACAAGCTATTGGCGGAACAGCTGACTGCATCAGAAAAAGATAGGGCAGAACATATCATGCTTGTCGATCTTGCAAGGAACGATGTCAATCGTGTGTGTAAACCAGAGACTGTCAAGGTCGACCACCTCATGCAAGTTCAAAAATTCAGCCACGTTATTCATATGACCTCGCAAGTGTCTGGAATATTGCGAGATGGCCTGACGAGGTGAGCGAGTAATGTGCAACGTGGGACCGGTAATAAATCTCACAGAAAACTTGACACAGATTCGATGCTTTTCGCTCCATCTTCCCTGCAGGCACTGTTTCTGGCGCACCCAAGATCAAGGCAATCGAGATTATATCGGGTTTGGAACAGGAGAAACGTGGTGTTTATGCGGGAGCTGTCGGTCGATTTGATTTTGCAGACGATGCCATGGACACCTGCATTGCTATTCGGACGATGACATTTAAAAATGGCACTGCGTACCTCCAGGCTGGGGGTGGCATTGTGTTTGATAGTGTGGAGGAAGACGAGTACATCGAAACTATCAACAAACTGGGTGGCAACATCAGGGCTCTAGCTGGAGCGGAACGTGAGTCTAACAACATTCCTACTCGATTGCATGTGCTAAGGAGCAGCTCAGAATATTGGTTTGATGTGCAAATAGAACAGACAAGATTTAGATAGATTGTACGACACGAATGATACGAACCACTTTCATGCTTCTGGACTTGAGAGCTTTTCCATAATCATTACCCGGTCTCTGTGACGCTCCGACTCCTTTTCTTCCCTCTGCCGGGTAAGGATACCTTCTCGCCCTGCGATGCTGAGCACTCCGGATATCAACTGAGCAGTGCGTGGGCTTTCATCGTTGGCCGGAATGGGGTACATAACGATACGGGGATCGACATTGGAATCCACGATACCAACAGTCGGGATGTGCTGTATAGCACATTCACGTATCGCATTCATATTGGCCATCGGGTTGAGGAAGATGGCAAGGTCGGGGGTAATGAGATACTGCTGACTGCTAGATGAGAAGAGCTGTCTTCTGTTCGTGAGGATTCCAGGCAGCCATCGCTCCCCGATGTGGTAACCTTGTTCTTCCAGCTTGTTTGCTGCGTTACGGACAATATCTCGGAGGTCCGGGCGAGTGCCGACAAAAAGTATGGTGCCTCCAGACTGGGCTATTGCTCTGACAACGCTGGCAGCTCGCCGCAAAAGCGGGATAGTCTGATCCAAGTCAATAATGGTGAGACCAGCACGGACTCCAAAAGCGTATGGCAAGAAATTTGGGTTCATGAGTGATTTTGTGTGACCGAGATGCGCGCCGGCAGTAATGAGTGCGGATACAGTAGCGTGTGAAGGACCAACTGCACGGGTATATGCATGATGAGGTTGGTAAGTGTTGTCCCGAGTCTGGGTCGAGCCATACTCGCTGAACAGGTCGACTGCGATGCTAGCTAAGCCTCACAACGAGCAATAGAAGAAACGTGCGCACAGAGAAGCTTGAACCGGGCTCTGTTCTCTTGCAAGAGTCGCCAGTCATCCTGAGAGCGCAAGGTCATTTCGCTCCCAGGAGCGGTGTACATCATCCTGATGAGCCTCGGTAGACATTTCGTCGCTGTGTGCGACAGTCTCAACGTCCGGCTTGCCATGGTCTAACCAGTGGCGGTGTAAATTTCTACCATGAGATAGATAAGCTTACCTCAGCGCTATCGTTTTTTTCTTTTGCTGGCTTCAGCTTTTCCTACTTCCACCACGACTCTCCCCCTTCCCCACAAAGACGAAAAGCTATTAAAAAA
>JBBPJJ010000008.1:75195-92762 GCA_038088635.1 Veloboletus limbatus
GTAAATTTCTACCATGAGATAGATAAGCTTACCTCAGCGCTATCGTTTTTTTCTTTTGCTGGCTTCAGCTTTTCCTACTTCCACCACGACTCTCCCCCTTCCCCACAAAGACGAAAAGCTATTAAAAAAAATGGAAGATGACGCTTTTGACGGCGCTGTTGGCATCGATCTCGGCACAACCTACTCGTATGTATCGTAGTACCCTTGACGATTGTCCTGGCACTTATATTCCTACAGATGTGTTGGTGTCTGGCAAAATGATCGGGTCGAAATTATAGCCAACGATCGTGAGCATCCTACTTAGAGTTACTCATACTTGCTGTAATAGCAATTCTTGGTTATTTAGAGGGTAACAGGACCACACCATCATATGTCGCCTTTTCTTCCGAGGAGCGTCTGATCGGTGATGCAGCCAAAAATCAGGCAGCCATGAACCCTCGCAACACCGTCTTTGATGCGAAGCGTTTAATTGGCCGCCGTTATGAGTGGGTTATATACAGACCAGATCTCTTACTCGAGTTCTGACATCTCCCCAGTGACCCTGACGTCAAGAAGGTAATTGAGTTCGCCATGTTTCTTGGTAGCCTGCATATCCATCTATTCCTAGGATATGGCCCACTGGCCATTTGAAGTCGTCGAAAGAGAGGGCTCCCCTTTGATCAGGGTCAGCTATCTAGGAGAGGAAAAGACTTTCACACCTCAAGAGATTTCATCAATGGTTCTAACGAAGATGAAGGAAATCTCAGAGGCAAAACTTGGCAAGACCGTCAAAAAGGCTGTTGTCACGTGAGTTGAATATGCAGCCGCGTTATGTGTCCTCTCCAACCAATACTTCTATAGCGTTCCGGCCTACTTCAATGATTCTCAGCGGCTGGCTACCAAGGATGCTGGTGCTATCGCCGGTCTAGATGTCCTTCGTATCATTAACGAGCCTACCGCGGCGGCCATTGCTTACGGCCTCGATCGCCAATCAAAAGCCGAGAAGAACGTGTTAATCTTCGACCTTGGTGGTGGAACTTTCGATGTCTCTCTCCTCAACATTAGTGGTGGTGTATTTGCTGTCAAGGCTACGGCTGGTGACACTCACTTGGGTGGCGAGGACTTCGACAACGCACTCTTGGAACACTTTAAAAACGAGTTCAAGCGTAAGACTAAGCACGATATATCCGAGGATCCCCGTGCTCTCAGACGCTTAAGGAGTGCTTGCGAGCGTGCCAAGCGCACTCTATCAAGTGTCACTCAAACAACCGTTGAAGTAGATTCTCTGTATCAGGTCCGTTGCAATCCCCTAGTTATACCACCTCACTCTCATGACAGTCTGAAAGGGCGAAGACTTCTCCGCAAACATAACTCGTGCACGTTTCGAGGAAATCAATGCCGCCATGTTCAAATCGACCCTTGAACCCGTTGAAAAAGTCCTGAAGGATTCCAAGATTCCGCGTGAAAAGGTTGATGACATTGTTCTCGTCGGTGGTTCAACTCGTATCCCGAAAATTCAGTCCCTTGTGTCAGAGTATTTCGGTGGTCGTCAGTTGAACAAGTCTATCAACCCTGACGAGGCCGTTGCCTATGGTGCCGCTGTCCAGGCTGCTGTCCTCACTGGTCAGACTTCTGATAAGACTGCTGATCTCCTTTTACTCGATGTCGCCCCTCTTTCACTCGGTGTTGCCATGCAAGGTGACGTTTTTGGAGTTGTCGTTCCTCGGAATACCCCCATTCCTACCAACAAGTCGAGAACGTTCACCACTGTAGAGGACAACCAAACCACTGTCACTTTCCCTGTGTAAGTTGTGGTACTGTGGCATCGCTGAGCGTCAAAGACTGATGGCTCCCCTTCAGTTACGAGGGTGAGCGTACCCAGTGCCGTGACAACCGTTTGCTTGGCGAGTTTGAGCTTACGGGCATTCCTCCTATGCCTCGTGGCCAAGCTGAGCTAGTAACTACATTTGAGGTTGATGCAAATGGTCTCCTGAAGGTGTCGGCTCAAGATCGCGCATCCGGTCGCAAAGCATCCATCAGTAAGTCCACGATTAATCCAGATCTTGTGTACTTAGCCTCTCCCAGGTATCACCAACTCAGTTGGTCGATTGTCTGCTGCTGAGATTGATCAGATGATCAAGGATGCTGAGCAATACAAGCAAGCTGACAAGGAATTCTCCTCACGCCACGAAGCAAAATCTGACCTGGAGGCATACATTCATCAGGTCGAGGGTACCATCACCTCGCCAGAGATTGGTATGAAACTCAAGCGCGGAGCCAAGCAGCAGGTGGAAGCTGAGCTCGCTCGTGCACTCGAGAAGTTGGAGATTGAGGATTCCACAGCTGACGAGCTCAGGAAGTCACAGCTTGGCATCAAGCGAGCACTCCAAAAGGCAACTGCCGGTATTCGGTGAGAGGGAATATCAATACAAAATAGAACACATACGCTGTTCAACTATCGTCTCGTGTCTGTTTGTTCCATTGCTTTTTTCTTTGCGCGCATGACACAGCTCAGTCAACCTTGTTTTCATCCTACTGTAAACTGTAAACTGCACCGATAGAAGCAGTGCCAACAAATTCAGAACAATGGTACAAAATATTCAAATGGTCTGTCGGCTCTTAGGAATAATAGAATTGACCCATAAGAGTAGATTAAGTATCAACAGCAAAGGGTCCTGTACTTAGTTACGACGCAACAGCTTTGTTAATCTGCAAGGCAACCTCGAGCGTCCACAGTTCTTCATCTGCGCCATCACAGAGAGCTTTGTCGGCTTCAGCAATTGCTACCACACATTTGGCCTTCTGTCGGGCTGGTAGCGTTTGATGTACAATTATTTTATCATGCATCTGATCCATTCGTGAGCGGCATACAAGATGGTGTGGTCGCTCCGCTAACCTGCACGAGTAATTGCGAAGCAGAATAGCCCTCTCGCATGATGGATCTGACCTCTTTCCGGATAGCGTCGAAGCCTTCTCGCTTGCGAGCTGCTGGGATGTCATCCGTTTGCATATCCCCCTCAGGCTCTATGTCAATTCCGAGGGTCTGTGCAAAGTTGTTAATCACTGCATTTGGGACCACTCCGGCGATTTCCTCAATATCTCGTGGGGTGATTGGAGTGGGGGGAATCGTCGATGCAGATAATCGTGAAGCTGACTGTAGATATGTTGTTGATCGGCGGAGGTCACCATTGGAGGTGTCTATAAGTGTGGCTACGACTTCAGGAGTGACATTGACATTTTCTATAGCAGCGATGTGCAAGAGTCGAGAGGAAGTTGACGACGAGTCCAAGGGAGTAAATCTGAACTTTGAGCAGCGCGAGGCCAGCGGTTCAATGATGCTGAATGACGCGGTCTCAGAGGTGCATAAAGAGCATGTTAAGTGCACTGACCGGGTGACATAATTACAAACGAGACAAAAGCGAGTTATTCGCGCGTATGTCTCCATAATGCGTCGTAGGGCACCCTGCGCGTCTTGAGTCATCGAGTCGGCCTCGTCAAGAATAACAATCTTGTAGGGCGGACATGGGTATGAATTGCCATCCGAGGCGGCTTTTTGTGCCCTTGGTGTTTGTCGGGCAAACGCCTTTATTTTCTCTCTGACAATGGAAATGCCTCGCTCGTCTGATGCGTTCAGCTCAAGCACTCGCTCACGAAAGTTGTCTGGACTAGAAAGTAGCAGGAAATAAGAAACAACCGATAAGTATTAAGAGATTACACACCCAAAGAGCTGTCGCGACAACGCAAGAATCGTGGATGTCTTCCCTGTTCCTGGAGGGCCGTAGAACAACATGTGAGGGAGCTACGAGGATGGTGAGAGAGACTAAACGGTTAGAGAAACGGGAAGCGACATTAGTAGAAGACAGTGCCTTGCGTAACACTGTCACTGTGTGTTCTTGGGCAGAAATGTCATCTATGGTCCGTGGCCGGCTAGCGGCGAGGATGTGGTCAAATCAGCTATCGTGCGGGCAAGTGTACGTACTATTTTTCCACCCAAGGCTGTAGTGCAGGGACAGCAGACTGGATAGATTCGGTCGCTCTCCTAGTTTGTTGAGGCTGAAAGAAAGTCATCACGGTATCGGCGGTATCTCGACGCTACAGAGACGCGTCGAACGCGTGACTCCATGTCGCGTATGACAAATCAATTCCCATGACCATCGCGACAGAGCGCTGACGCGACGTGAGCACGCCCTTTTCACCTCGGCCATCATGGCGTTCCCCTCCTCAGATACCGGTGAGTGCAACTACAGAAAGCGTGTCTAACTCATCGAATAACGTGTATCAGCTACCTCTGGTGCATTTACGTCGTCAAGTAAGGTGTCTGATCCCCATGAATTTCCGTTGTCGACCCACCATCTATCGCAGCAGCACCCAAAAATCCCATCGCCGAGCTGAAGAACGGCAAAGTCATCTTCAAACAAAAGCCAGTCTCCTTTGAGAAGGCTTCAGAGACCATGCAGGGTAGGCATGATGCGTGGCTTCCTATACTCACGTTAATGTGCAATCAGAAATTGTAAAATTTCGTGAGATGCTCGACGCGCGTGTTCAGAACCAAGATCAGCCTCTCGTCAGCATACCAGAAGAGCACCAACCCCTCATAGTCAAACTAGCCCAGGAGAGGTACGCTGTTGGCCCAATGCTTCCGTGAGCGCCGCCGACCTTGGAAACCTAGTGACAAGAGTGTTGTTCCTTTGGCCAGACAAATCCGTTCAATCTTGCTCCCGAGTTCAGGCGAAGTCGAGGATGCTCACCGTTCGAGCCTCGAATCGAATCTTCCACTTGCAGCAGTCGAACACACAATTAAGATGGTGATGACTAGAATTAACTACGGTCTCGATGGTCCCTTGGGTCAGAAACTCCCTGCAGCAGTTTGTGTTTGGCGATGGGAGGTGCGAGACACCTACAGAGACTGGTTGCCAAAATCTGCTAGAGACAGTTCGGATGCAAGACTGGCAGATCGTATTCAGGTAGTCTCAGGCTTTCGCGTTGTGTCGCAAGCGATTTTTCTGACCACAAACAGGCGGGTGCGAGCTTGCGTGTTGCCTTTGAGAGTCTTTCCCAGGCCGAGCGAGACGCCATTCTCGACCCAAAGGGTGCCCTTAAGCTTCCTGCGAAAGATATCAACAAATCCGAAACGAACGCTATCTCCGCAATCGACAATGAAAATACATCGGAGGGTCATATAACGAAGGATGTACCCAGTGACATGGTCGATGGTGAAATGGTGAGCTTCTGGAACATCTTCCTCCTCTAGAGCTCAGGTCTGGTATGATAGCGTTTTGAGAACCTTGCGCCGAAAGAACGTACGAAGAAAGCTCTCGACCCGGAGAAAGCTGCCAAAGTAATTCACCGCTACTTTTTTTGGGGGTTTCGGTACTTATTTGTCATCGCAGCTGAAAGACAAAGAAGAGAAACGGGCCGCAAAAGCAGAGAAAGAAAAGAAACAGAAGGAAGCTCAAGCGAAATCCCGTTCAATCATGGCTAGTTTCTTTGTAAAAGCCAAACCCTCCGTTTGGGATTCGCCCACCAAAGACTCAAGTGCCTTTGCCGGCCATCTAATGGATAGCGAATTCCAAAGGACATTCAAGCCATTCGTGTTGAAGAAGGACGCAGAACTCGCCCCGTATAATTGGTTCTTGGAAGGGAGGTGGAGACCCCGCAATTGGATGACCGGCGTGACTCACGAGGAGGCCATCGTCATTGACGATGATGCAGCAGTGCAAGGAACATTGAATCCTGGCATGTCATCCGAAATAGTGCTTTTGTCTGCCCCAGACGATTTACCTGCCATTCTGCGAGAGTCTGTCGAGGAGCTTCGCCAGAGCAGCCTAAGTTCTTGCAGAAGAACATGCAAGATGCCCTTCAAGACGTACAACCCTCGTAGCGTTCGGGATATCATATCACAACTTAATGATGCCGAGATCGCAGGTGACCCGACACAAGTTCGTTATCTACTTTCGGTGCTCCGAGACCGCCGAGTCTTCCCAGCCAAAGTATTCATCTTCCACGAAGATTCACGCCCAGGGTATTATGGGACATGGACCCGTAATTCTCGCAAAGTAGGTCCGCGCACACCACTTGAGCGTGATGTAGTGGCCCGAGATTATGGATATGATAGTGGAGAAGATTGGGAGGTCGAAGGTCCGGGTGATGCTGACGATGTGGTAGATGACGGAGAAGATGATGAACCAGACGCTGAAGACGCGGACTCGGATCTGGACAGCTGGCTAGTTGACGATGACGATGGAATTCGACCACCTCTCGACCCAGATAATTTATCGCCCCCGTGCTTCGATCTGACCATGCCTCCGTCGAAACGGAAAGTCGAAAACATCGAGAAGCGGTCGGACAAGAAGAGAAAGGTGGTGGTGCCCCTTGTACCCTACGTGAAAGGCCCATTTTTGGAATCGTACATCGGCCACTGCGAATATGATCCTTTCAATTCATATCGCATACAACTTCTGAATGGTAAGGGTGCACCTCTGCGATTGTCACCAGATTAATTGATCTGTTTACTAAAGACACGCCATATCCCATTGACCCATTTACTTTCGTATCCATTGCTTCCGAGGAAGGACAGAGTTCCCAAGTTGACTCGTTTTCCGCTGCGCCGACGTTGCCCGGTACGATCCAACCTTCGGTTGGTACAGCGGCTTCATTGATTTCCAAGCGCACGATGAGCTCTGCGCCAAAGACGACGTTTCCCGAGGCACACTTGGGTACATTGCTTGCAAGGATAACTGACCTCGCCACCCCCAGCTTCACATTTCTCGTCGAAAGTATTTACCAGGATCTTCGCATCTTCAAGATAAAAAAAAACGCAATCGAAGCTAAAGTGCGGGAGATGGGTGAAAAGTCCAAGGACAAGAAGGTATGGGTTGTCAAGCAAGCAGCGCAGGTTGGTTCCATAGTGTCTTGCGATGTTGATGACACCCTAAAGGCATTTATAGGCTTTGCACCCGCTCTCCCGAATTTGACATATGTAGATTGATCTTATACTATTCTCGCTTTCGAAGTATTATAATGTCCTTCATATATCAGTTGATAACTGTCATGAAGTTGCCAACCCCCAGGCAAGCTCTGCCTTTTGGAAGTCGCTTGCATCCGGCATTGCACAATGAACATCCCCAGATTCTCCACCTAAGTAGACCTAACAGTTACATCAGTGTCAGATCCGACATGATGGACTACCCACAAATAAGCATCTTAGCCACTCGCCCGTCCTCATCTAAGATAGGTTCAAATCCCATCCCTTTATATATTTTCAATCGTAACCTAAATGAAAGTCCATCAGCGGGTTGGAGTCGTTAGTCAGCCTCAGCTCGAGCTCACGTCAAGCCATCCAATTCGCGCTGGTGGTCTTGGGCAGGATCAGACTCCTCTAGCTTCCGTGCGGTCTCTTTCAGTGCAGCAAGTTCGGCTTCCTTGCTCGCCAGTGAGTTCTCAGCATCCCGTATCGCCTTCGCAAAAGATATACGCGATGCATCGAATTCGTTTAATCGTGCAGCATGCTGTTCGACTGTCAGGACATCGGGTGGTCTGGTCGACGATTTCCGTGCCGCGTCCAACAAACGAGAGAGAGCTGTCAAGTTATAGTTTCACGACTATCGACTGCGTAGTGAGGTAGTACACACATTTGAGATTGGCATATGCCTCGTCGTTCTCTCTTTTGAGCTTCGCATGACTAATTTTCATCTGCTCTTCAGCAGAAGTGATAGTAAGGTAGTCGTCAGACGGGTCGATGATGGTTGTCATCTCTCTGATAAGATTTCTATTCAAGTTGTGTGTCAGTGTTCACGGTCATCGAGCGCAAGTAGTACTAAATGGTTCCATACATGCATTCTTGAAGATCTTTCGATTGCAACTCTCTCGTCATGACCGGACGTGCAGCTGAGCAAACTTTGCGCGCACCAGGAAGTGCGCGTCACGATAGTCCCGTGAATATCACGTGCCACGCGTGTCCGGCTAGCCAACAATAACATGCGTAAGACCGCGATCTCCTGGCCCACTCCAATAAACAATACTATTACTGTAGCCAGTAGCCGCACTTTGCTCAACCTCGACATTTTTCTTTCAGACTTTTCCCGACAAGTCCCTCACTGTCGCCTTGCGTTTAACTAGACTGAAGCGACTACCTTCAGGTCTCTCCATTGCCGTAGGTGCGTTAAGACTCGCCCTCTTGCCAGTTCCTAGTTGGCAATCACGGTTAAGGCCCCAAGCCATAAGATCTCGGCCTGAGCCTCCCGGACCAGCATGCAACTGAGTGTTCAAAGACAACAAAATATGACCTATAGGTGAGATGGAGATGGCATGTGGAATGATTCGGTGATAACCGCTGCTCCTGATCGTCGACTTGTATGCAGTGATCATCAGAACATCAACTATCAATGGCACAAAGACTCACATTTACGCAGGCCATTGATGTTCTTTACACAGACAGGATTACCTTGAAAAGTGGAAAAGGAGTTGTTACCTAGTCCCCCATTGACCGCCACCACAGGAAAGGATGTCGACATAAGTGAATGATGCCCGGGTATTCCGTTCTGCAACGAAGCAGGTCAAGTTAATTTCCGTTGGGTTATCGTGTCCGGGATTTTGCCTGATCCCAGGCCAATCTGCCTAGTCCCAGTAAGTAAGCAAAGGGGGAAGCTAAAGATAAATCGTGTCCTACCCATGTTCATTTGCACCCCAGCCGAGTACCCTACCCAAACTGGCGGTATTAACAAAGCTGCTCCGACCGCCAGCTGCAATCTGGAAAACCTTGACGCCTCTCAATGATGATATTTCAAACAAAAAACATCGCTATATCTGATGCGATGGTTGAAGGGGAAGACTCTTGAGGGGACGGGGATATGGACCTACTCCTGATCGCGGAACAAGTTCGACAGTGATACGTGAACGGTTTGCAGCACCCGTTGAGTTCGAGGGCACGAGGATTTTAATCCTTTGTAGTCCGAGTTGTGAGTTTGCGTCTTTGTTTATGGGGTGCGCGTATGTACATCCTTCTGGTGGGAGCGCCATAAGATGGTTGATACCCGTAGCAAAGCAATGAGCTTGTCGCTATTATAAGACCAACGTTCAGCTTCTCCTTTGGGAAGATCTGAACAATATATATGGTCTGTCGTTCTCGTCTCAGCTGGCCAGATACTCCACAAGGATTTGTCGAAGCTGTCCGCTGTGTGGGTAACTTTTGCCATTCCTCATTCGCCGCAAGGACACGGATGCTGAAGGCGCATATACACGGGACTCCGTTGGTTGTACCTTTATGACATTCTGAAGTATAAGCAATGAACATGGATGTTTCGAACGTGAGACATGCCTCCTACCTTGCCACGATTGGTGCTTTGGTGTCTGAGTCCAAGCCGAAAAATCCATCACCCCACCTCAGACATCGACACATGCTACGTGTCTCTCATGAAGAGCAATGTCTCGTAGTGCTGTGTTTTCCAGCCACTATACATTGACAGGGGTTTGGAACCATTCAATGCCAGGTGATCGTGGTCTGATCTAACGATGAGGATGAATGTGCAAACGTTGAGCGCTCAGTACAGCTACTGAGTGGTACTACACCTCGCTTGTCAGAACCCCAAACCACCGCACAGAGAAACCCGTCACGGTATGCGCGGAACAGACTTTGGAGGCGCATCATTACGGACCCGGTGGTGGTAGCGACTACTGGTGGAAGTGCTGGCATTAGCATTCGAGGCGAGGAGGCAACTCGCGACTGAGCCAGTCTTGACCTCCCAAGTTGGGACTTGAGACCGTCGGAATTCTGCGACTGACTCTCGACATGGACCCATCAGCGCCACAGACAGTCCTCACAGGCGTCGCTATAACATGCAAGTTCGTTCCTTGTACCAGCTGATCTGAGCACCAGGCATGTACTCTAACCCTGTCTTCCAGCATCCCTTTGTGGAACAGTCGGTGGTATTTATGGCAGCTTGAAGCATGGTGCACCGAGCAAATTCCTCATGTACTCTGCTGTAAACAGTGGGATCGTTGCCACGACGTTTTTCAGTTGCGTTCCGAACTGGAGACCTCATGTCGTGATCGATTGACCTCCTTTGACAGGCATACGTGAATATGTGGTTAGCCCTGTCCTGGTATTGACACTTCCCTGGAGGCAATATCAACTGCGTAGGCAAAGGTTGTCTTACCCTGTCGGCAATCCAATGTTGGAAGAACCGTCTGCTCTGTCTTGGGCTGACATCCGAACATTCCGTTTACTTGACTCTGCAATAAGCGGTGGACTCGCGGGTGGCATTCTTAACGCATGGAAACGTACGCCAGACCGTCTCAGATTGTTGTTGAGTCCTCACATCATACACTCTAGGGGGGAGACGTGGCCTAGCGTCTGGCCTCACAACGGGTGCACTGATGTGTACACTTCTCCAATGGTGTTTCAACGAGTCCAACATTTTCCGAATACGTTATATCTCTGCAATTTCGGCCGTTCCACCTCAGAACACGCTGCGTAGTTCCCTCGATGTCGGTCACAGTTCACCAGCAGGACCTCCCACACCTACGGCAATACAACCTACTCCAATTGAAACACCTACCTACCACTCATCGTTAACGGACCGCATACTTTCAATATTTGGCCAACACGTCTCGAACGAAAAATACTTGGAGAGACTCAAGATTGAGCGGGATTCACACCTTCGTCGTATAGCAGAACTTGAGGAAAAGAATAAACAATGAAGTTTTCCTTTCCTCCACATTTAATGAATTGTTCAGCTCAACATTTCGATTACACCACATTGTCCTCAACAAGTAGACCATACTTCAATGACACCTGCCCCATTATTCCGGAATCCTCCTATGATGATGGACTCCCCTGAAAATGCGATTGAATTCACCTTATAGATGCCCCGGCTGTCGCCTTGCCACTGAGGTTCCAATTTCAGTGTACCACCTACGGCTGACCCGCAGATTTGGTATTGAGTGATCTTACCGAGGAGTGTGCAGATCAGCAGCTCCCGTGGTTTAGTGAAAGCTCTGCGATAGAATGAGTACCCATCTGACAGGACATCGTGGCAGGCGACATACAAGGAAACAATAGGACCCTCTGCGACATCTGCGATGATTCGGCCATCTATATTCAATCCTTTCCATCTGCGTTGTCGTCTTTGCCGACTAGCCGAAGCTTCCGATGATTTTTCACCGCTGGTACCAATATACAGGCGTCCATCAGCAGTGCCTGCAGCTATTACCCCGGTTGGTGATATCGACAGAGAAAGTATGAATGGTGGAGACAAAGAAACTCCAGAAGATGGCAGAGCCGCCGCTGAGCGCCAGGGGTCAGTATTATGTTGCCTTGATGTGGGCGATATTGAAAAGACGAACATAAGTCATCTCGAGAAAGTATGCTTCCTTCCATGAAATTGAAATGCAGCATGGCATAATCATATCCCCCACTGACAAGCTCATTTGGACGACCTGGGATGAATCGGACTGAACCACACACCTAGAAATGTGAATGAAGAATTGACTTCGGGCGACCGATGTACTTACATTGCTATGACTCTCCTTCATTCGCGTGAGTTCGTTAGTCTGCAAATCAACAACCCCTACCGATCCAGAGTCCGTACAAAATGCCATCTTGGTCCCTTTTACGTTTATGGAGAGCTGGTCGACAGTGGCTGTCAGCTGACCCGAGCTAGAAGTCTGAGTGTAAAACCTCACTTCGCTTAAGTTGTCGTCGTCATCGACACTAATGTCCAGTGTCTGCAGGACATCCGAAGACGTCAAGATAAGTTTATCCGTCTTCAGGGAAAACCGAAACGCCTTGAATGACACCACAAGAACCGTATAAAAAGCTTGAAGAATACTGCAGTGGTCATGTGCCTCACCTGTCGTCCAGATGCGACCCAAACTTGATCAGCAGCGGGAGGCTCAAAGTGAAGAGCCACGGAGGAGATTGGACCCAACCCTCGTATCGCCTTGAGGACTTTGAATGTATCTAGGCTATAAAGGCGGACGGAGCCGTCGTCTGTGTGTCGAGCTTTGAGCGGATGTCGTAGGGGAATGCAGCCATACCTGAGCCCACGAGAAGCTGCCTAGATCCAATACAGGATAGACACGAGACTTGGGCAGGGATTGGCAAAGTTATGCGATGGCGATACTCCATCTATTCCGTGGCAGTTGAGTCAAAAGTAGTCAGTTGCCAGCTTCAGCACACATCGATCTTGCACCTCCATGGCCAATATCACAAACACGATGCTTGCGCCCGACTCACTCGAGGATCTTTTGCGAAACGATACCAAGGTAAAAGTGGCGGGTCAGTTTCATGAACTACTGTACTCGAACCTGGCTGAATCATATCGCACAGGGATCGATGGTGATTGACTTCAGCTGGTTTCATGGCATGTCGAGGTCCTTAACATCTTGGCTCAGTTGACGGCGTTCTGAGGGGAAAATATATGGTGAGCGTGATTGGCATCATCGTTCTCAACGACTAAGGACTCGCAGTCAAAGCCAAAGTTCCTAAGTGCTGTGTCTTCAGGTGGTTTTGGATTTTGTAGTGTCATCTTGTCAGTCATCTCTTCATTGGCTATTTGCGACTCGGTGTGTTTACCTCCTTTAGTGGTTGGGACATCCACGATGCCGTTTACACGCGTGAACTCGCAATCTCCAACCGAGAAAATGGCTACCGGGATGTTTTGGCTCAAGTAGACCTCTCCACCTACCGCAGAATTCCATGGGAGAACAATGTGCCCTTCTTTCTCGTCTCCTTTCTAGACCCAGTCTCATTGAAGCCCTTATGCGTTGATCCGCGTGGTGTCCTCCGTTTAACGTGCGAGCGCGCCGTGGAAATGGGTCTAAAGTGTGTTGCGGGTGTCGAATACGAGGTGAGTTGCCATCAATTCAGGTGTGCTGTACTTATACAAGATAGTATTTCAATTTCAAAGGTATTTATACATCAAAAGAAAAACCACACCTTGTGCTGATATATGATCAGAGACGGCCGAGTCTGTTGCTCAAAAAAAGTTCTCCGAGCTTCAGCCGCTCACTCCCGGAAGTCAGTCGGCTCCATTTAGTTGTTCGAGTAACAATCTAAATGAGTGACGATCGAAAGTGCATGGATACTCCCTTCTCCGCACCCAGCTGAATCAAGTATTCTTCAACGAGTTGTTTGATGAAAGCACCAAGTTCCAGATCGAAATAGAAGGACATCGTGCGTAGCGACACAGTTCTCGACAGCCATGTTAAACATTCACATACCGCAGACACGGAAACTGGTCCGGGAGTGCTGGAGACTGCATTAGCCTACACTTCAGCTTCGCGTATGGCTGACAATGCTATACTGTTCAAGTTCTTGGCGAAGAGTATCGGGATGAAGCATGGGGTTATGCCGAGTTTCATGGCGAAGCCTTGGGGAAATGTACGTGGCTTGTCGTGGACCTTACAAGATCTTAGAAATGACATATAGTCAGTTGCCTGGATGTAGCGGGTGAGCTATCTACCATAACGCATACAGCGGACAGTTCAGCTTATCACTTTGGAGGCATACGCATGTATCGCTCCAAGATCTATCCGGGTTGAATATTTTCGCGTGTCCCGGCGGGCGTCCGGATGCTGCCTTTCAAGACACTAAATTCATTTCGCTTGCCGGAGAGCAATTCTTGGCGGGATTACTAGACGGACTGCCAGACGGTAAGCCTGGGTTTTGTTGTGGGGTTGGTAAACATGGTTGATGTTTTATTCTCAGTGATGCCAATGGTAAGCTGGTATGCTGTCGTCAATCAAGGCAATCCCTCATGAACAATGCAGCTTGTCCCTACCATCAATGGGTATAAGCGCCTCGTTGGGGGAGAAGCGTTTTGGGCCCCCAACGCAGTGACATATGGTTATGACGCCCGAGGGTGTTCGGTCCGTATCATATCACCCCCTTCGGTCCCACCAGCAGGAACCAGATTTGAAGTCCGAGTACCAGGAGCAGACATGAACCCATACTTCGCCCTCAGTGCTATCCTCAAATTGGGCTTGAGAGGTATTGAAAGACAGATGAAACTGACAGTACCGCCGGTGAGCACGTTACAGGACGAATTATCCAGGAAAGAGGCAAGTGCTCGACGATGACTGATTTGATGACTGACCAATCTCAGACACGAGTCGAGTAGATTGTCAAGTTGCCATGTTCACTGGCAGCAGCGACTACAAGGATGATGAGACCGGGTAGTATTGCTCGCGAAGTTTTTGGTGATGAGTTCGTCGAACACTATGGTGGCACGAGAGAACACGAAGTACATCTGTGGAATCAAGCAGTGACCAATTGGGAAGGTAAAAATAATCCCCTGCATAATATGGATTGTTTTCTGATTGACCTCTAGTGGAGAGATACCTCGAACTCGCTTGAAGGATTGTTCAAGGCATACGACGTGTTAATGACGAAGCTGTATATTTTGGCTGAACACAGCTATGCGACATGGTTAGCGTGCTAATTACCCCCTTTTTCGCGCACAGTGTGGAACCACTTGAGAAAATGTGGGACGTCCTGTAGTTAAAGTGAATATGTAGCAACGGCTGCGAAGAGACGCACGTACTGCTGCTATCTGGCCAGGCATGCTAGACTCGGAGACAAAGGAAGGAATTCTGCCCCCTGGGGTGCTGGAAGTAGCCATTCGCCACTCTACCTTTCCATTTTCTAGCTCGAGAAGGCGTTCCACAGAGACGTATCTGCCCTTGGTGCCCTTCTCCTCTATTTTTTGAAGCTCTTCATCGGCGGACAAGTCAATGGGGATGGAGACAATTATCCTGTGTGCGTAGCATTGGAAGAGATCGAAGGGATGCGATGGAAGGATGACATACCCAGACTTTGGAGAAGACTCGACCAAGTGAACCGTCTGGAGCACGGTAAAGACACGCGGGGAGACGGGGGGTGGAAACGTGTAGTAGAGAGTCCAGATTGACTGTGTTTGAGAAATGCGTTTCACCTGAGCGACTTTCTTGATGGCCCCAATAAACCTAGCAGCACACGCAGTGAGCCACGGCGATAACAGCAGACGAGATGTATACTCTTTCTCGTTCTCTGCTTTGTTCACCCCGAGTTTTCCCCAGAATTCGTCAAATGTAGCGTCCGCCTTTGTGTGCTCGCTCACGCGACAGTGCCATGGAGCCCCGTCGGCGGGTCCTTTTGGTCGGGATGAAGTGAGGACTTTGCCTTTCGCCAACGTTTTCCCCTCCTTCCATGCCACCGTCGAGTCGAGGAGCTCTTTTCCGAGCGCAATGATCGTGTCCTCTGAGGGAACCTCTTCGGATGGTGCTACGTCAACGCCGCCTAATCGCGAGTACTTGCTACTCACACACCTTGGGGCCGCAGAGCTGTGATACTAAGCTGGTAAGACATGAAGGTCAGTGATGGAGGGCAACGTTCACGGAAGCAGTGGTAATATTATAGCGTGTGCTCATTACTACAGCAATGGTATCGGTGCGATGGCACGTCTATCACAAAGTCAAGGGTGAAGATAGCCCCGTCTTGAGTGCGGTTAAATTCGCAAGCCCACAGTATCGGCTACGTCCAAGAGCTGCCTCATCTCTGGGAAGCTTTTCTCCACGATTGAGAACGACGCCGACGAATTTGCGTTCAGTTCGCATCCATTTTTGCTTGTAAAATCGAACATAACCCGGAACAGTGGCATATATGGTGTGGTCACGGCCCATTGCGACCTGTGGGAAGTGAGTGTGTCGTGCGACGAAACGGAGAACGGCGTACGTGTTGTCCAGGATGGAACTGTGTTCCGCGTTGGCGTACGATGATGTTGCCAGGGATAACGTACTGATCTGGTCTGATCAGCATGAAAACACATCTGCCTGAGGACGTGTCCTACCCGAGAATTTCTTCAAGCCAAGACGCTTTCCAGGAGAGCCACCGTGATTGCGAACGGTGCCTCCCGCGCGTTTTGTTGCGGTGCGGACAGATCCTGAAGTGAAGAACGTGAGCGACTGTGTGGTCGGCTAGAACGAAAGATGGATACCTAGAAGCGAGAACGGGCCTGCGGTGGGCTGGCAGCAGCGGGGGATGAGCGCAAAGGGGGGCATGCGCGTCAGTGAGCCAGTGCCACACACAGCGTGACTTTATAAACGAGGCGCTCTTTCACCACCCTTGTTCAAGCATCCCCCTCATCACACTAATATGGTCCTCCTCGTAACCTCCGACAACGAACAGTTCCATGCCGACAAGGAAGTCGTCGAGCGCAGCGTGCTCATCAAAAACATGCTCGAAGGTAAACGCCTCCTTTTTACCATGCACTTCACACTCGTCTCTAGCTGCTCCCTATGGTGATAGACGTTGGCGAAAGCGATCAGCCCATCCCGTTGCCAAACGTGTCCTCTAGTGTGCTCAAAAAGGTGATTATTGCGATGATCAATCAATCGTTTGTGCGGAGGCCACACTCGGGTTTGGCTGATCATCGACACCGGTTAGGTCCTCGAGTACTGCGAACACCATCGCGGAGAGCCGCTTCCCAGTGCGGACTCTGACCAAAGTCAGGACGAGACGCGCAAGCGCACAACCGACATTAGCGAATGGGACCAGAAGTTTATCACTGTCGACCAAGAGATGCTGTTCGAGATCATTCTCGCTGCCAACTACCTCGACATCAAGTCCCTTCTGTGAGTGTCACACCGCTCCGTTTGATTCCAACGTGCCCAATCCCCCGTCAGGGATGTCGGGTGCAAAACTGTTGCAAACATGATCAAGGGCAAGACTCCGGAGGAAATCCGAAAGCTCTTCAATATTGTCAACGACTTTACCCCCGAAGAAGAGGTACGTGCTTTCGTTTATGATCGTCGAAAGCGACGTACTGAACTGCGTCTTCAATCAGGCACAAATCAAGAAGGAGAACGTGAGTTTTCTCTCTCTCTCTCTCTCTACTAACGTACTTGTGCTGATCATGACCTGCTCAAGGAATGGGCTGAAGACAGATGAGCAGCACGAGTAGTTGTAGACTCTTAACGTATTTAGTCTTACTTCTCATTTGGCATGTTTTCAAGTTAATCGCTGTACACTACTACGCTCGAGTGCCTCTGAGTTACATAAGCCGAGCGAGCGAGTACCAAAGTTATATGTTTACCTCGTCGTCATCCAAACTGTTGGCTTGAAATGTCTCGAATTCCGGACATTCCTGGTCTCCGCGTCCCGCGCGGTTCAGACCAAGAGTCATGGCTGAAAGGTCATGTAGCAAGGCTTTGCCAGCTTGATCACGATCGGTGCGTTCCCGAGCTTTCGTGCTGCGGGTCCTCCGGTCAGCCTAGTCCCTTCAGATTCCCAGGAAGTCAACCCGTCAGCTTTTCGATGAGCCACCTGGCGGAACTCGAACGCAGAGAGTACTTCAAATACTCGCACTGCAACGTGTCACATGGCTAAACCATTCCTACAGCTACTGGGTGTGCGAGAAGTCGGACGGGGTTCGTGTCCTATTCCTATTGCAAACTGACCCAAACTGTGGAAGTCAAGTCGTATATCTGGTGAGTCTCTACCGTGCTTCTTCCTGACCCGGCCACCCACACCACGCAGATCGATCGACACAACACCTATTACGAAGTTTCCGGATTCTGGTTTCCTCACCCGGACAGACCCAGAGATTCAC